>JASFAT010004591.1:0-248785 GCA_031353405.1 Baronia brevicornis
TTGAAAAATGTGGAGGCTTATTTTTTAAAGGTTTCAATGTAGTATTTGCTGGCGCAAACAGACAAAACCTGTAAAATTTGTAAAACCAGTTTTTTATATTCTGCTAGATTTATTTAAATTACATAAGGTATAAGGTTAAATGAAATTTGCTATTATTGCCCAATACAATTTAATTTATTTTATGTTTTCAGATCAAAATGAGAAAAGAAATACCTATACTAGTCTTACAAAAGTAGTTACTAAATCTTTTCTTATTTCATAAAATATAAATTGAGTTATATTACTTTTTTATTTTTTTGTTCCTCATCCAATTGTATTATACACGAAACCATGAATAATAAATAATAAGGAAACAAACAAGGTTAGCGTGAGATTTTTTGTTGGGTTTCGAAATAATAATTTATATAAAATTATTCTCAAGGTAAATTTTTTTTTATTTGGGATTCTGTTTTCTTATGAACTAGTCACGTTTGTCAGGCAAACGTTCTAAAGTCTGTTAGTACGGCTGACAGAAACTGCATGCGTGAAGCCGAAAAATGGGCTAGGCAGTGTGTCTCGGTAAATATAATAATTAAATGTACAATAAAAGCAGCATTCTGAGAAAGAAGAAACCGCACAAAAAACATTGCCGTTTCTCGGTAACTATTTAATTTTTTTTAATTTTTTATTCTCTATACAATTGTTTGCAAACACACAATATTATCATTCGCCTCCGATCCGTCGGACTGTGCGGACGTACTTCCGAAACGCTCTTGCGCCCTCCTCTCGGAGGAGAGCAGCCTGTGTTTTTCGACATTTTGTGCTTGAGCTCCGGCTCGCACTCCCTCGCGGCCTACGCGATCACGATTTACGGGTTCCATACCCGTAAACAAGCAGTGCGTTTCTCTCTGTTGGCGGGCGCTTTACTGGGCCTCACCCGGTGGTTTGCACGCAACAAGGAGAGCAACGCAACGCTCTTTTTACTGTTTTTCGGTGACAGTGATTTGATTTGTGTTTTTCTTTTGTGCAGTGTTATTAGATACCTTCCGTCTGGGTAAGTCATTTCACTATACTCTCACCCCGGTTTCGCCCGCTAGGCGCGGAACCGGGTCTAGTCTAGACTAGGCACTCACCCTCCACACCAGAAGGCGTGGAGGTACGAACATCATCCTAACCGCATGCTGGCCCTCTGCCACCATGGCTAACCCCGCCGCCGCGATGATTAACCCCGCTGACGCGGAAACTTTCATTTCGTTTATTTTCGCACGATATCCACATATCGTGGCTAAATTCATCAACCGTAACGACGTGGTCGGTCCTTCCGAACCACTTATACTCGGTTCGCCATGTTCATCGGACCCGGAGTCTTCCCCTGCGGTATCCACCGCACAGGTCTTCGTCCAGGAAGACGTTCAACAATCCCAAGAGGAGACACCGATGGATACCATCGTTAACAACGACGACGACGGCTTCACCGTCGTCTCCCGAAAACGCCCTGCCAAGCGTACAATCGATAAAGCGGGCTCTCCGCAATCATCCGTTGCCGCTTCACCGGCCAAAAAACCTGCGCAGCCTAGGCGCAGTGTTGCAAGCGAGTCACCGCGCCCTGCTACAGAAAAAACGCCGCCGCCTGTAATATTACAGGACAAATCCATGTGGAACAAGGTTTCCACATGGATGAACGATAAGCGTGTGCACTTTTCGCAAGCGCGTACGATTGCCACGGGTATACGTATTACCCTAAGATCCGCGGACGATCACCGCACTCTTACTAAATACCTCCGGGAAAGGAACATTTCGTTCCACTCCTACGCCCTTCAGGATGAGCGTCGACTCCGCGTGGTCATCCGCGGCCTCCCCAAAGAATTAGCCACAGAGGAAATCGTACGAGATCTTGAGAGCCAAGCGCTCCCGGTCCACTCCGTCGCGAGAATGCGCAGACGCCGAACTCGCGAGCCAATCGATCTTGTACTAACAACTTTGGATCTTAGCCCGGAGGGAAAGCAAATTTTTAATGTCAAAAAAGTTTGCGGTCTCTCTGGCATTACAATTGAACCGCCGCACAAAAACGGCCGGACAAATCAGTGCCACCGATGCCAATTATACGGCCATTGCCAACGAAATTGTTACGCGCGCCCTCGCTGCGTTAAGTGCGCGGGTGACCACGCCTCGGCGGAGTGCACACGCACTCCCGAATCCGCTGAGCCCCCTCGCTGCATTTTATGCGGCCAGGAGGGCCACACGGCTAACTACGGGGTTGCTCACGCGCCCCGCGTAGAAACCGCGGAGGAGTAAAACACCGCCTCCGACGCAACGCGGCGATCGCAGCTGCGAACGGCATTCAACAACCAAAGGCCGGACAAAACGTCGCGACCCCTTTGTCGGCACCGACAACAACTCCACCGCACGCACCTGCGCCGCCGAAGGCTACAACAATGTCCCAATCCGCGGTCATAAAAACCTCCGCGAACAATCCAACAGTCGCGCCTATTGTCCGTGATAATGCTTGGGCTAAGCCGCTAAACTTAAACAATGCGGGCACTAATCCACTCAAAAATGCACCGGTCAAAACTGCACAGATGGCGAATAATAAAAATTCCGGGGACTTAATCGCCGATTTCTCGTTAGTGAGTGACTTTTTGTCATCAATAAATATGTCCGAGCTACAAATTCTCGCGAACAAAATTAGGACCGCACGTAACGGTAAAGACAGGCTCATGGCTTTAGTCGACCACATGAGCCTAATCAACTCCTTGGGTGACTTTCAAGCCCGTTAAGCTATCTTAAGCACTTCGACACCATCCCATCAAATCTGTAAAATGTATAACAAAAATACAGGTAGAATTAAACCTCGCTCTCTGACTGTCGCGTATTATAACGCTAACAGCTTAAACAAAGGCATCCGTAACTCCGACACACAGCGCAACGAAATTGCTGAATTCCTCCGCACTTACGAGATCGATGTAATGCTTATACAAGAGACTTTTCTCAAACCTAGTATTCGCGATCCTAAAATTGCCAATTATAATATAGTCCGTAACGATAGGTTGCGCTCCCGTGGAGGTGGCACGCTTATATATTACAAAAAGTCTCTTCACTGTATCCCATTAGACCCTCCGTCATTGACCAACGTAGAAGCATCCGTTTGCATGATAGCCATGACCGGTCACGCGCCCATCACATTAGCTTCAGTTTACCTCTCCCCAACCAAAAAGATAATTAAAAATGACATCGAGGCACTCTTGAACTTAAACCCTGAAGTCATTCTGTGTGGAGACTTAAACTCCAAACACGAAAGCTGGAATTCTACGTCCAACAACACAAACGGCAACTCACTGTTTAATTTATCGATACAATTACACTTCGATGTAATTGGCCCGGAAACTCCGACACGATACCCAACCCACCCGGGCCACTCTCCTCAAGTCCTCGACATCACGTTGTTTAAAAATATAACCCTAGCTCTCAGGTCCATTGAGACCATTCACGAACTAAATTCCGACCACAGGCCGGTCATTCTCAAACTTGGACTACCCGACGCTCCTTTTGCCATCACGAAAAAAGTGATAAATTGGCGCAAATTAGCGACAAAGCTAGAATCTTCTAGCTCTGCGCAGTTAAATAACATTCCCTCCAGCATAGACTCACGCGATTCAGCTCTTAAAGCTATTGACTCTCTCTCCGCGCATATAAGCACATCGATCGAAAACTCGTCGAAAGAGGTCCCTGCGGCAAACGATCGCCGTTGGGTCCTTCCCGGAGATCTCAGACGTTTGATTAGAGACAAAAATGCCGCCCTCAGACGGTACGATCTCTACAAAACAGACGAAAACCGATCTCGGCTACGCCGCCTCCAAAGGGCTGTAAGAGAGCGCATAGCCGAGTTTCGCGCGCTCACCTGGGACAACCTGCTTGAGAGCTTATCCCCCGACGACCATGCATACTGGCGTCTGGCGAAAGCTCTCAAGACGGACTCCACCGCGTCATTCCCACCGCTTGTCAAACCCAACAGCAATGCGCTCGCGTTCGATGACTTGGAGAAGGCAGAATGCTTAGCTGACAGTCTAGAGGCCCAGTGCACCCTCTCCACCAAATCATTCGATCATGCCCACATCTCGCATGTGGACGACGAAGTCGCGCGTCGGAACTCACTACCACCAGCGGACGAACCACTTACACCGATCTCACTCGACGAAGTTAAAAACATCATAAAGAACTGTAAAAGCCGCACGGCCCCGGGCGCTGACGGTATTAGCATGCGGGTAATTAAACTGTTGACCTTACCGCTACTTACGATTATAGTGAACATTTTTAACGTGCTTCTCACGACCAGATCATTCCCGGATGCATGGAAAGAAGCCGACGTCATCGGCATCCCTAAACCAAATAAGCCCCGTAACCTACCAGATAGTTACAGACCGATTAGCCTCCTCAATACCCTGGGGAAAATCTACGAGCGTGTCGTTTTGAGCCGGCTCAAAGCATACGCCGAGTCCAATAACCTCATCCCAAACGAGCAATTCGGGTTTAGAGAACTCCATTCCTGTCCCCAGCAGGTCCTTCGCTTAACTGAACACATTCTTGAAGGTACATCCCAGCGTAGACCAATCAATACAGGAGCGCTTTTCTTCGACGTGGCAAAAGCCTTCGACAAGGTCTGGCACAACGGTTTGTTATATAAACTATACCACATGAGTGTGCCCGATAGACTCGTTCACATCATACGAGAATTCCTTAGGAATCGAACCTTCCGCTTTCGCGTCGAAGGAACGCGCTCCTCTCCCCGCCCCCTTAGGGCGGGGGTTCCGCAGGGATCCTGCCTCTCGCCACTTCTGTTCTCACTTTATACCGCCGACATTCCCAAGCACGCGAACGTGTCGCTCGCCCTATTTGCGGACGACACCGCCCTCTACACTTCTGATAGGGTCAAATACCGCGTGTCGAAACGGCTCCAAACTGCGGCCACTACTCTTGGTGAATGGTTCCGAAAATGGAGAATCGAGGTAAATCCCGAGAAAAGTGAAGCAATTTACTTCTCAAGGGGCACCAGTAGAGACTCCCACAAACGAGGCGGCCGACTCTTAGATATCACTCTCTTTGGCAGACCTATCCCGTGGAAAAAGTCTGTCAAATATTTAGGCGTCACCCTCGACAATCACCTGAATTTTACTAAACACATTCAAAACGCTCGATCCAAAGCGGCCTTCGTCTTAGGTCGTCTTCACCCTTTAATTAACGCCCGCAGCAAACTGTCCCTCAGACACAAGCTGCTTCTTTACAAAACATGCGTCCGGCCAATCATTTCCTACGCAAGTGTCGCCTTCGCGCACGTGCATAAAAGAAAAATAAATAAACTTCAAGTGATACAAAATCGCTTCATTCGTCGAGCCACCGGTGCTCAGTGGTTCCAGCGCAATATTGACCTCCACTGCGACCTTAACTTGCCGAGCGTCAAACAACACTTTAAAACACTCTCTAAGAAACATTTTGAGAGATCCGAATCCCATCCGAATCCACTGGTGGTACAATCGGTAAATTATTCACCCGATTTAAACGCGCGCCCGAAAAGACGACGCCCGCGTAACGTGTTACACGATCCGGACGACGAAACAGCGTCGTTCGGATCCACTCACGACACCAACACTCACACGCACCCCGGCCCTAGCCGAGCACGTAGAGTAGGGAACACTTCTACACCGGCCGCTTACACGAGATTCTCTCACGTACCCGGTCGGTTTTCACCCCCTAGACCTTAGGGTCTATGGGACTAATAGGGACTATAGTTACTAAAGTTCAACCTCCCCTACATGTTTAACGTAGAATCATGACGAGTTTAAAATCAGCACACACACATATGTGTACCTCCGACACGGCATCAGGCCGATGGAGTCTGCGATTTGCGCAGATTCCCAATTATATTTTACTAGCCCGCGGGCTTTCAGCCCGCGGGCCCTGAATACGATAAAGCTGTTAAAGCCAATAGGCTACCAGCATTAACATCTTCGAATCAATCTTCGAATCAATCTACACAATATTATTTTTCTGATTGGGGTTCGCAGATAATAGCAAAGTAACTTTGACTGTCCATCTTTAACTATGGTCCTTTTTTTTGCGCTTTTTAAAAACGTGTTTAATTTATAACTTGATATTATATAATATTTAGTCCCGGGATCATTTATCATTTTGGTAATCTGACTATTAACGTTCCACAAACAAAACGACGTATTAACGACTTCCGTTAAAAAAATATGGCGTAGTTTAATATTTTACAATTTACTGTAATTTACCTACTCACTGTTAGTTCAGCATTAAAACACTCCTTGTTTTCGTCGATGCACGGTTTACTGTGTAATATTTTAGTTTACGTAAAGAATGGTAGTAACTCGGATCTAGTCCAGATTACGAGGTCATTCGAGTTGTGCGTACGAACGCCTATATTTATGAATTCGGAGAAGTAGTGAATTACTAGATCTTCGACTTTAAATTAGGGTCACCAACTATATTAAATTATGTAGGCCCTGTATACTGCTGAACAAATATCAAAGATATATGTAATTAACACAAAATTTTAACAAACTAAATATTATTTTATAATAAAATTAGGATTATACGTAATAAAAATTATTCTCTGCCATAAAAGGGTTACTTCTTAGTTAGTATATTACTGGATGATAATAGACGATTTATTTATACATTAATAAATAAATAATTAAAAACAACATTAATTAAGCTAGATATTTATTATTATTATTTTTAGTGGACTAGAAATTTCTATTAAATATTACTATAATTCTTGTTAACCATTCCAACTAAGTTTATAATGCTTATGCTCGGAAATGCTCCACATCAATAGTCCAGTAGAGGATACGAACTCGCGACGTACAGATCGTAATTCTGAGTCTTGCCAACTGAGCTCTTGTTGTTTAAATGCTTCGTGATAGTGCAACAAGTTTCAAATCATTGTTATTATTAAACTGGTAACTCTTGCTCGATATGATACGAAATATACATACAAAACAGATTTTTGAGAAGCTTTTTTAGAATAAAATTATTTTTTGGTAGCTTTTAATGACACTAACATTTTTTCATTTCGTATTAGCGTACGTTATTATTTGATTAAAAATACTAGCAATATTATAATATTTCTAGGATTTTTCTTAACCAATCCAACTAAACTAATAGTGCCTTTGTTAGAAAAATATATAAGTAGGTCGAACTCACGATCCCACACCGTATCGCTTACGATGCGAATGACGTATGCTAATATAAAATTAAAAAAATATTAGTGTAAATAAATTTTATATTTAAGTTTCGTCAATGTTTACTGTTCTTGTTAGTTGATGGATAATTTCATTGAAAGTGTTTCACGAAAATTAAAAATTCCAGAACACCGTGGGCCGATACCGCGTAGAAACAGCACTCATTTGTAAAACATATTTACACCAAAACTGATCCAGTAGTGATTACAGTGTAGTATCAGATTTTTTTTAAACTAATAAAGATGGAATTTATTATGGCAAATGTTCTAAGAAAATTCAACCACCTACCAACCGTTCAGTTCTAGTCTACCCAACGTAAAAATAAATTCCATACCCACCGCCTGGATAGATAGAGACCGTGTAAATACATGCCACGAACTGTGGAACGATCAACTACTCGCATTGGCGAACAGGTATGATATTGGGATATTCAAGAGACGTGCGTATTTGTTCACGAAAGACCAACTAATGACGAATAATGAATGAAAATTATAGTATATATTTAATAACTAAAATGGTACTCAATATTTTTTATAAACAATCTCAATTCTATTCTTTTGTTAATAATTAACATTGAAAAAATAATGTCGAGTATGTAAATACTTTACACAATTTTTTTTTTCGTGGAATATTCCTCTATAAAATGTGAGATAGTATATCTTACCGGCGTCGCCATCCAAAATATTCAGGCGAGATACTCCGCCTACTCTTCAGCAAGGCCTGTCTAATGCCTGCCAAAGGAAGGCTATCCCGCCGTAACGACCAACGAACACGTACAGTCTTTGCACTTTCATCCCCAATTTCCATTTGTTCATCTTCATAAACTATACATTTACGGACACTATTATTATCATGATGAAACAGCATGGAGCTGTTGTCAGGGCACAACTAATTCTTTGGCAATGTTGTGCCTCAATCTTATCATAGGATTGTTTCTTATTTACTATGAAAGATACTGAAACTGAACAAACAATATCACGGACCAATATTATGAGTCGTATATTAAAAAGTTTGTTTTCCTGAGAGTAGAGCATAATACTTCGTTGCAGTGGGGAATAAATTATTTCACGGCAGGGAGTAATAGTTCGTATATTTCATATTGCAATTCACAAGTGAACACAAAAAGCAAATATGAACGGACACATTTTGGCATGTAAACTGTTTACTCTAAAGGGTAGGGACTGCAATCCCGCAGCTCATTCAATCTCGCGCAGGATCACGCGGAATCCCGCATCTTTGAAATTATGTTATAAAATAAAATTAAAACTACAGATTTTTGTGTAAAAATCATCTTTTATTTCTTACATTTAGCAACAGAAATTATTTCTTTTCTATTAATTAAGTATAAGTAATTAGTAATCTTTTTTCTTAGATTCATTTTTAAATGTTTGGCATAGTTTAATAGTTTTGTTTAATTTTACCCTTACTGCTAACAACAGTTTTATATTTTTAATTCAATCTCATTCATAAAATGACTAATAATCAAATCATAACTTTCTGTTTGATAGAGCTATGTCGCGTCGCGATTTACGGGAAAGTTTTAGCGCCAAATTATTAATTTGCGGGATCCGCGGATCCGTTGCTTTGAAGATGCGGAATTCAGATTAATTGATAATATGATGTCATAGGTATACACAGCTAGTCTATGTCTAATGTATTATTTTTATGCGACATAAATTTTTATCATTAATTGTGTAGGTACCTACACTTATTTCATTTGATAGCTCCAACATAAATTATGAAGTAGGAATGAAAACATACACAATTTAAGAATTTGACAATATTCAAATTATTACATACAAATGTTGACGATTATTGGATCAATGACGAAGAAACCGCTTTCAGAGTCAACGGTCTTAGGTTCATAATATAAACATGCGAAGCGAATCGAACCTAAGACACTTGACTCTGAAAGCGGTTTCATGAAGTATTCCACATATTATACATACATTATTACATGTAGTATTCCGAGACTGAGTGCTCCGCCAATCCGCCTTGGACAAGTGCAGTGGGTTAATGTACGTTCCTATAGAAACATTTGTTCCCATGCGATAATGAAATCTCCTAGGAAAATTAGGCACTTGTACTTTTAGTATAGTTCATATTAAAAAAATACTTTATACACAGCCACACATTAGGATCCGTTATACTGAGAATAATATTAAAAATACACAAACGACAAGAGCAAACTCCTGAAATCAAAAAACTTTCTGTAACTCATACAAATATTTAGCTTAATTTATTTTCAGAACATAGTGTATTTTGGAAGAACAACTAAGCAAACCATGTCTGTTTTATCATATTTATAATAAATTATTTATTTTCACATGTATTATATTACTAAATAAACAATTCTGTATTGTCTGTATTATAGCTTCTAAAACTGTTAGTAAAAAGGCTGGTGATACAGGCGAGCGGGGCTGGCTGAAAATGAGCACTGTAGTTATACCACGCATCAGTGAGCTCACCAGCATTATACTGAGCTAGTTATGTTTTCGCTACTGCAGTTAATAATAATATTATTATTATAGTATATTGTATTATGGTAGCGAAATAAAGCTTATTAATGGAGTCACGCGTTACTTTGCGGAAATCCATCACTATGTGGACAGTCAAAAGTTTTACTTAGCTAAGATCCCCAACACGAGGCATCTTCAGGTATAGTAGACTCTACGGAAGACAACCGAAAAGAGTCTACTATACCTGAAGATGCCTCGTGTTGGGGCGAAACACGTGTCGTTTACAAGGTGGAATAGTGGTAGTGTGTGTTTGGTGTTGTGTATAGTGGTTGGTGTATAGTGGAGAGTTGATGTCCGATTTTCAGTAAGTTTTTGGTTTAAGTTCCAAATAAATCCACTTCATCCAGCAGGAAAACACACATTATTAATTTTCTGTTATTGTTTTGCTTGTCGCGGATCTTAGCTAAGTAAAACTTTAACTGTCCACATAGCGAAATAAAGCATTATGCTTTTTCTAAATTCACAAATTCCGGTTCAAAAAGCGAATATATCGCCACTGCGCCATTTGAGTCTTCGATGGTTAATGTGAGGTCAAACTTACTGTGTGGTAAAGTGTGGTGTGGGCACACGCAGGTGATGTCTGCGCGGGCGTTCTGCGTCGCTGTCGCTCGCCTCCTCGATGCCAATCGCACTCGCAGACCCACCGGCCGATCTGGCATAATGCACGTGAAGATTTATTATGTAATTAAATCTAGTCATTTTAAAAAGTTACAGGCATAGTCTTCCTAATTAGCAAACAAGTGGCAATGGGCTCTAGCTCTAGTTCCAACAAACGTTTATCTTTAAATCAAACGGACGTAACGTTTGTCGGAGAATCAAATACCGCTGGTGTAGACAAGCACTAGAGCGGAGACCGGAACTTGGCAAAAACAATGTTGGGCGCCTTTGGCTTGATGGTGTAAGGATCTCCGCATGGCGACTGGCAGAAACTGAATGCGTAAAGCTGAAGATTGGGTGGCGCGTCTTGGGGGATTCCTATATTCAGCAGTGAACTGCCACGGATTGTTGATGATAATATTGATGGTGAAGGTGTTTTAAAAAGAGAGAAGAGATTTACCGAGGATATATGTAGGTCGGAGAAAGAGGGTATAAGTTTGCCGAACTATATTTCATTGCCTCACTGTAAGCAAAATTCAGTGCAATAACCAACTTTTTAGCGGCTTTTTCTGCTTCTGCTACCATTAAACCTTTTTCCTCGCCCATTATTCAGACCCTTACCCCAAGGTAGATGATGCATCAGCAGTATCCTTAATATTGTAAATATCCGTGGGCGATGGTAATAACTTACCATCAGGTGATCCATTTGCTCGTTTGCTTATCGCTTTGATAAAAAATGAAATAAATACAAATCCAGCCTGTGCAATTGCCACGTCATTATAAAACCGAAATAATTCAAACGACTCAAACCCTACGGTTGACGGTACCTGGTACAATCGAAACACCCCAATACTTATTTCGGAGTGCCCTCCTTTATTGCAATGGCCTTACACTATTGAGCTTTATATATTTCTCGTTTTTACAATAATTACGAATAAAAAAATATATAGAAAAATGAATGGCAATGAAATAAAAAAAAATTGCAATTAAAAAAACATCATGTACCTACTGTTTACATAATCTTCAGTTTACATACAATTGCTGTGGTAATTGAAAATTTTGAGGAAAAATTTAATCAATATTGTCCTTTTCTTAAAACGAAGACTAGAAATATTTTGATATTACTAAAATTCTTGTTAACCACGTCAACTAAACTAATAACACTCGTGTTAGGAAAATATGAATAAATATTACATCAATAAATAATAGTGGGAAACAAACTCACGTTGAAATGGTGTGAGCGTGTACGTCCGCAATTGTTTTCAAGACGTAATTACAATAATATAATATCTTAATTTAAAAATTATAATATAACATTTATATACCACAATAATAGGTATAAACTAGCAGTAACGTTGTGATTGGAAATATTAGGACAATTAAAATGTGATTTGAATCTGCTTTAAAGTAAAAAATAAAAGGGTGAAGTAACGCTGAGGGACATACATATATCACATGCAATATAGGTGGAGTGAAAAGAGTTGGAAAAACATATCAGTGCTCTTTTATATTATCATGCAAACATTAAACGCAAGGCCTAAACATTTCTGTCTTTACCTACATACAACCTACATATGTTATCGTTAAAAAGGAGATAGGATTGAACTTAAATTAAAGTCGAAAGAACTAAAGCATTGAACTTAAATTAGGTACGTCAAAGACATCGTGCAGTAAAAATAATCGAAAGAGTACATTAATAATCGAAAGGGTACGTAAAAGAAATAAAAATAAGGCTTTTTCTTTCTAAGGGAATCTTTAGTACATAAAACTTGCAGAAAAAGAACGCGCATAAAATGAAATTCAAAACATTTCTATAGTACTTCCTCAGAATACAATATAATAGAGTACGAATAAAGTTAATAGAGTCATACATTATATTGTGAAAATCCTTTACAGCGTAAAAAAACAAGATGGATATGAATAGATTCATATCCTGCCTTGAACCTTCGGTGTCTCACTTATCTCTTATTCCGATAATTTGGTAGAACACGCTTTTATATTATTTAATATTTGATTAATAAAAAAAGTATATACGAATTTAGGATGTAAAAAGTATATTAATTATAAAATTTTATTATCCGTATATTTTTAAATTCTGTATTTATTTATAAGCGATAGACACTACTTTTGTGATATTAGCTTATCGGCAAATTATAATAAATATATAAAAAAATTAACGACAGCAAAAATCGCTCATTTGTTGCACTTTCCAATAGTTTTGTATATAATATGATTTATGTTGTTCCTTTTATGCTCCAAGTTTTGTTTACTACTTCGGAAGAAGCTTGAAGTTACTACCTGTAAATGTTAGCTATCTCTGTAAAAGTTATCTGTTTTAATAAACAGACAACCTTTACAGAGTTGGCACTAAATAAAATAGTTGCAAGAAGGTTGAGAAGCTTTACTAGAAACTTACATGCACAAGCTATTAATGTAGTACCTTGGCATTTTATGATTTCAAAAAGCTGCAAGCAGGAACTAATTCTGGATATCTAGCGCTATGCAGTTGACACACCATTCCGTTTACCTAGAAATAAGTTTTAAAGCTTCTATTAAGCTTCATTGAATATTTATTGACCCAATATAAATTACGTATTGAAAATAGTAGTTCATTTCAAATATATAACCTGGTTAAGTATATTTCTAAGTACATTACTCTGTATGAACAAAACATTTTGGTTCATTTTTCGAACGAATTTTTTTATAAGCTTTAACCGTTCGTATGAAATTATTAATACATAATTAGAAAAATATATAATATTATAATATATTCTAACAAAGTTCGTAGCAGGTTATCGTTGGAAGAGCAAGAAATAAAACTTCATTTCATTTAACTTATTGAGGGATTAAGTAACTGTGATCACTTACCGGAATATTCTCTTGAAGCGACTAATGACTTGATATTTAATGTACACCTTGATCACACACTATGAAGGCATAACAATAAAGTTACATCACTTCATCACTTTAATACTGTATCCGCTGTCCATTATATTGCTATCCATATTTTAAAATAAATTAAAACTATTACATAAAAATGGAATAACAAGTCGGCATGTTACTTCCATATAGGAATATAAAACTGGTATGGATACGTTGTATGTGCTAGTAAGTGATGACCTAGAAGTTGATTGGATTATTGTATAACAGTTCCAATTTTAGTTCTGTTTTATTTTCACCCCGCATAATGTACTTATAAAAATATATGTTGTAATGCCAAATATACTAATAAAGTCATCAATATAATATGAATATAATTAAAAAAAATACTGTGTATTATATAAATAAATTATTATGTGAATTATATGTAACGTAATAAATTTAATTTAATTGATCCATAATTTCTTGATACTAATTTATTTTTATTTATTTAGTCTTTAACGCAGAAAATGCACATAAATTTATTGCCAAAAAGCATTCTCTACCAGTTAACTTTTAAACAAAACAGAAATATATTTATTAGGAAAGTAATGCAGTTAAAGAACAATAACGGAAAAATGTAATATAAAACTTGTGATAAAATATATTTTGAATTTCACTTAAGGAAAATAATGTACTTCGTATGTTAATCAATATAAATTCCGTATGATGATTTACTTAAAAAGATAAATTTACATGAATATATATATATATATATATATATATATATATATATCATGTAATTTATATTATATATATATATATATATATATATATATATATATATATATATATATATATATATATATATATATATATATATATATATATATATATATATATATATCGATGACAATTACGACTTTTAGAGTAATTAAGAAAATGTTTGCAGATAAAAGTAACTCATATGGTAAAAATGAAGAACTTAATACTATAAATTTCTTTACGGCTCTTCATAACCACATGTTTTCACAAATTGCTCACTACCGTACTGTGAATTGTAACTGTACTGTTACGCCCGGTCCTTATATAAAATGTACACAAACTTATATGCTAACATTGACGTCGTCACTGATGATTTAATGATACACTAATCGTTGTCTTACTACAACAATATTAGGACTAAACGGTTCACATCCACACAGATTTTGCCCCTTACAATTTGTAGAGCTGTCATCTGAGCTGAAACCAAATACAAATTTGGACTTTAACGTCTAGAGCTCTCAATTTAAACTTGCTTGCGTTGCGTTACTCATTTTATAACATGCGCAGTGGTACATTGCGCATTATATTGATTAGAATCATATGTATTACAGGAAAGTGGCGGCAATTCAATTTATTCCTACGACTTATATTTAAAAGCCATATCATATCATGTATTAAGTACAAAAATCAAAAAGCAAAGCAAACGTTACCATTTTCATTAGCTTGTAGTGTTAAAAAAATAGTAAAATGCGAAAACCAAGTTCTTAACAACTTAGTATTTATCAAGAACCTAATTTTCGCATTTTACTATTTTTTAAAGAGAAAACCAACTGACTACTAGAATTCTTATTAACCACTTAAACTTAGCTTATAGTACCCACTTGTGCAACGAAATATGGTTCTTGGATCGTACTTTATTTGTTATTAGTAACTACACTCAATACGAAAGGTTTAATAATTGGTAGTGTATCGCGTTCTTATTATAAAGCCTGTCCTTGTATCAGTGTAAATAAAATTATCTACTTGTAGTTTATCCCGAAAGCAATATATTTTATTGTATATCATTTTAAGTATTCATTTCTTTTTCATGGAACGTAAGAAATAATTAACAAACCATAAACGTGTGGATGATCTGTGTTACGTGGACACTTTTACTTTACGTCATATGTTCGAGCTATTGAATTAAATGCTGACATACCTTTATTATTGTGGATGAATTTTTAATCGATTGAAAATAAAATTTTAAAAATAAAAAGTTGCGGATCAAACATTTTTTTATCTTAAACTTTATGTATATTTACTTATACATTATGTATATTTACTATCCAAAAATGTTTTTTTGGATAGTAAACTAAACATAAAGTTTAAGATAAAAAAATGTTTGATCTGCAATTATTTATAGGTATTTACTGCTTTCAATGAACGAGTTGGCGACTAATCTTCCAAGTAAATCACAGTGTCTTCCAGTATCCGCACGCGTTACCCGGGCTAGTGTCAGCAAGCGGTCAAGGCCGTAGTCGAATCAATAACATCTCCAGCAATATTAAATGTTGCTTCCTGTTTACGTTGTTTCATCACCTTGAAACGATAGTTACAACGTATCGACGCAAAAAAGCGATAACGTAGACATACGCAAAATTAAACTAAATACCAGAACCAGAAAAAACTATCTGATCACTCAAAAACAGTCAGTTTCAACACTGTACAAAATATTGAAATGTTTCTTTTTTAAATAAATTTTAGTGATTTTTCGAAATGACATACATACATATAATCACGCCCGTTTCCGGTGCGGGAAGACATAAACCGCAGACTGCTAAGATCTCGGCACACTTTCTTCGCTTCATCCACACTCATCGCTCTCTTCATACAATCTCGTCGATTAAGCGTACTATTGACCTGATCTTTCTTGTGAACTTCAACTATTTGGTCATAGTATGTTCTCCTTGGTCTTCCCCGACCAACCCTTCCATCCACATCCGCAACGTCAGCCTCGTCAGTCGTCAACTTTTATCAGTCGTCTTTTATCCATCCTCTTTTATGTGCCCAAACCATCTAAGCATTCCTTACTCAACTTTTGTCAAGACCCTTGAAACACCTACCTGGGTTTTGTCAAATAAAACCAGGGTGTTATCAATTTTAAATATGTTTATTACAAAAAAAATCAAGTAGGTGAGGTAGGTCGTGGGTAAACAGCCGATCTGATTTTACTACGTAAGCGGACAAACACTCCCCTGCAAGTTGTCAGCGGTGGGCGGCCTGCGTGATGGTTAGCGTTGCGCTTGGACTCCGACTTGTCGATCACTGAGCTAATTGACGCTCAAAGAAGAAAACCGCAGGTAGAACCCTCCAAGTTGACAGCGGTATGCCCTCAGCGATTGTAAAGGATGCGCTGAGACACCTAAATGTCGATCCCTGAGCTAGCTAGCACTCAAAGAAGAAAACCGCAGGTAGAACCCTGCCGTTATATTTGCACCGCAGGTAACATACTGGCGGAGAGCAGGTAGCACCCTGGATCGCAGGTGACACCCTCCGTTACATTGTGCACCGCAGTAGAATTAACACCGCAGGTGGAATCAACCCCGCAAGTAAAAGCTGGCAGGTAAAATACTGGCAGGTAGAAATCTGGCAGGTAGAACCCCGCAGGTAAAACTCTTGGCCTATCAACGGAACGGAATTACAAAATAAAAATTTAAACACATGCGCTATTCAAAACTTACCCTAAAAAGGGGTTTAATTCCTGCACTTGTTTTTAAAATAAATACTGAGCGAGGGCGCTCTTAAGAGACGTGACGGTTCCCGTTGATATTTCCATAACGGACGAACCATCACTGAGGTGGTGTCGATCCTCGGCACCCGTCAGTAACTTCCATAACAAAACCCGAGCGGTACACGAATAAGGCCGAAATAGCACGAAGGCGCGAGCGCCGCACCTACACCTACTTGAGTTTACAAATTCCATCAATCTGTCACCGCGTTGCTTTGAACACTTAACGTATGACAAGCAAAAAATGTTCGATGGCAGATCTTGTTTTTGTTATAGTAATTTATTCATTCTAATATTAGAATAAGTATTTAAATTTGAATAAGGAATAGTGTACTAATACTAATATTTTTAAGTTATACTTAAACTTACTATTGTAAAGTTACATAATTAAAAACATGTAACCTTCCGTTACACCCTTTCTTTTACTCCGCATTTTTACGCACCAGACTTTTATCAGTTTTATTTTTTTTATCGTTTACTATTTTATCTTATTTTTTGACTTACGAAGTAATATTGCCTTTGTCAAGCGCTGGTACGCCGACATTTTATCTTCTAATATATCTTATTGGATGGATCGAGGAAAACCGCCGATATAAACGAGTATCGTCTTTTTTGTCTTTTTCATATAAAATTAAATGTTGAAATGACGTATTTGGCGAGCTCTTATAATAATCAATACAGCAACACATTACTCACGTGATAAAAAGTGCTGGGATTTTGCTGTAGCGAGCGCTTAACGTCAACAGCGAGCGATGAGGCGTTACGGCGGGAATATCCAAGTAATCACTGCCTGGAATATATTTGTATTTTATTATCATTATTTATATAAAACAATGTGAAGGAAGTGTACAAACTAAATAAAATATTAAGAAATAAATGATGACTTTTTCCTAACTTTTTGTTAGATCATAGATTGGTTTTTATTTTCAGGTAGTCAGGTATTCCATCTACTGGAATTTCCTCCCGTAGTCGCCTTTTATAACACCCACGGGGAAAAATTAAGTATTAATCACAAATAGAAACTAAACTTTCAATTTAAAAAAACTGCATCCCGTTGATCAGACGAAATAAGTATATAAAAGTGTTGATTCAGGGTATTTTTTACTATAACACTCAAGTCATATAGACAACGGCCAGACCTATATACAATTAATATCCATAAGAGACTTATGTTTTTTTATCGGGTAGTAAGACAAACGAGCAAGTGGGTCACCACTGTTTTATTGTTTTGTTGGTAAGCAACCAGAGCAAACCAAGGGCATTTGCAGATCTAAAAGTATTTTCTACTTTATGTTGTGGATGTGAATATAATG
Source organism: Baronia brevicornis (assembly GCA_031353405.1). Lineage (NCBI taxonomy): Eukaryota > Metazoa > Arthropoda > Insecta > Lepidoptera > Papilionidae > Baronia > Baronia brevicornis. The sequence goes on from JASFAT010004591.1 coordinate 18,059, forward strand.
GGAGGAAAAGAAGAATCTTATGGAAGAAAAAGAAGAAAATAAATGAAGCGGAAAGAAATTGTGCCTGTGGATACCTGCATTTATCGTACGAAACGCGGTAATATAATATATTAAAATGCTACCAATTAATACATATTCAAGGACAGTTTCAAGTTCAAGGCAGGAATTTAACAGGCGAATTTTGACTTTCTGTCTCTGTACCACATCGGTGGTCTGTAGTAAAAAAGTGGACCCGCATGTACAATCAATGTACTCCTCCAATTAATGAACAACGATTACTACCGCGCATATTCTGCATTCTATGAAAACTTGGTTGTGGTTGCAAATAACAATCCGTTTATACTTATACGGCATCATAATAAGATAATTAATATCCATAATCCATCATGTAGTACAGGAATGAATTATACTCATGTTCCGCATTCTTTTAATCGTAACACTAAAATGTCGTTACTTTACCATGAGGAGAGCTTCGAGAAACTGTTCGAAATAATTCCTACATTACATCCCTGAGAGCCGCTATCGGGCAGTTCACGGGCCTGATAAATAATTCTGCGTTTTTAAACTTTGGCTCCCAGCCCTGCTTCTGAATTTCTATAAAACACGTTTTTAATGGCATGCGTTAATGAAGGTGATAGTGGAACTAAAATTAATTAAAACTTTAATGCACTTTCACAGTAAAGAAAAATTCGGTCTGTCTCGAAAAAATATTTCGAACCGAAAGCGTCATAACAATTTCCGACACAAAGTATAGACATATATGCTTAACCTCCTATAGAGCAAAGCGCGAATCGCTGGCAAGATTTCTCTGAGGGCCCCGACGAGCTAGTTGTTCCGTATAATTATATGGTCAGGTAGCAAAATTAGGTTACACGTCGAATAATCAGAAAACGCATGCTTAATGATTATTTTCTGCTTACATTGAAAGGACATCCTACCTTCATTTCACGCACATGGTTACAACAAGATGGCGCCTCGCCTCACATTGCTAGAGAGATCATGTAGCTTCTATGTCATTTCTTCCATACATACATACACATACATATCGTCACTCCTGTCTCCCATAGGGGTATACAGAGACCACAGATCTCTATTTGCTATGATCTCGGCATACTTTCCTTGCTTCCTCCACATTCATTATTCTTCTCATGTAAGCCCGCCGATTAAGAGTAATAAATTAATAAGCCGTTTCGGCGATATCCACTGGCCAGTCTCACCCCTCTGGACTTTTTCTGTGGGGATACCACAAAGTAAAGTACACTATGAAACAAAGCCGACGACCATCTCAGCACTAAAAGAAAATATCATCAATGACCAATGTTTTAATAAGGTAATTGATACTTTTACTTTTAAAGAGGTCAATGATCCATTTACATCATATGTTTGAACTGTTAAGTTCGACTTTGACGTTTTATGTAAATGAAATATTTAAAATAAATAGTTGAAGATCAAACGTTATTTATTTTAACATGAGCTATATCTATGTATTTTTTGACCCCCACATACATTATTATTTTCTTAAAATACGTTTCCTTATGTTTAAATTTGTATTTATACCATTGTTGGTGATTGAACAGAGTCCGGTGTCCGAAACTGATCGGCCGCGAACCAAAAACCTGGAGTTATTCTTCCTAAACAGCGACCAGCGACGTGCCACAGAGAAACGGAGTAGCTTGTTGAATCTACGCGAAGAATAAATAATTTTATAATATAATGCCTTAAAATATATTGTAAAATGTATTATCATTTTGTTCATAGTCTATATATGACCTCTTCATTTCTAGAGACATGGACATTAACACACCCAATTGTCACACAAATCAATATCATCAGAGCCATAGATCTTTACAGAGTTTAAGTAATAGAATTTCTATGATAGTTAATTGAATTCGCCCATATTCAAAGAAGATTTAACACGCAAAACAATGAAATTATATTAAGGAGCCTGAAAATGAACTTTAACAACTCCTGTTATTGATTATGCACGAAATGCATGCATGTGCAACAAATGTTGGCTATCAAACAGCATATGTGCCTACATTCTATGTTTATAGTCGACCAATACATATTACGATTTTATCACTGCATTCTCGTGTATTATCGATTCAAATAAATTTAAAATACATATATAAAATAAGATAAGAAGTTAAAAATAATTTAATAATTATTAATCCTTGTTTTTAACAGGAAATCTACTTTAAGTGCATAACAAGTGGATTATGTACCTTTTCAATGGTGTATCCAAAGTATCAGACGAACTGGATATATTAGATGTATCACTACAACTAGAACTCACATTGTACACGTGATACTTATTACGTTTACGTATTTTCGCCACCATATTCACAGTAAAATAAACTTTTAACCCACTCAAAACGTAGTTCTGAGAAATTATTGCCTTAAAAGTAAAAAATAATTTTTTATTGTGTGAATCTTACGGCATTAGTTTCAAAACGAAATGTTTATCTGCTGGTCGAACAGAATACGCTAGTTACAAATATATTAGTTTGTCACTGGCATCTAAATTTATCTCAGTATATGTTTGAACATACGTTACGCCGACGACTGGCAGTCTTTATAAATTCGATCCTGACCTATGGACCGTTATGAAGATCAAACTGAAAATTCAGATTATTTATTTTAATGAAGATTGCTTGCTAGTATTTTGCTAGTATTAATTAAGATTAACAATTGAAAGTTTTCTATTGTTTTTCTCATTTATATAATAAAATTTAGCCTCTTTTTATTAAGTTTCTCTCTGATGTCCAGCTTACGCTGTTACCAACTTTATTTCATACCACCCAAACCATAGTTGGCTCCTAGAAGTACCAATTTGGACTTAAAAATTGATTCGACGCACCGAAAACTCATTTTGAACGTTCATCAGAACCTTAACAGCCTGATCAAGTCCTTGAGGTTTTGTAAAAGAAAGCGTAAGTCTAAACTCCCAGATGAGGCCCTTCAGCCCATGAGCAAGCGATGTGAAGCGGCCACACACAGGAAACAGACCTGCATGCTTCTCGTACACCTCAACCCATATACAACGATCCTAGTCATATTGCCCTCAAGAAAATGGAGCTGACCCTTGAACAACTTAACATTGGAAAAGTCTTTAAGGAGGACGAAGTTACTGCGGAGCCATTAAAGGCGGGGGATCACCCCATGCAAAGAAAGCCCTCTAGGATATTTGAGTCACTTTTGCAGGATCGGAGAACTACGCAGGCGTTCTATTCTTTAAAAAAAGAATAAGAAACTATTTCTCTGTTTCGCTCCTGAATGATTTTTATGAGTTGTTTTCGATAATCATCACCAATTGGATCGCAAGAAAAGAGCAGATTGTATTTCAGAAAGAATTTGACCACACACTATTGACCACATCGATACAATATTTTCTCATTTCATATACAGTGATTGTTCGATTCTATTAATAAATAATGGATGCGTTTTTTATTTAAGTCTTTGTATGGTTACGTTGTTGTTACGGTTGTATTGTTGTACGTCGAAGGGTTAAGGAGAAATCAGTAGGTGCTTACTGTTTGGATGATATATTTTCACTGTACAATTTTTATGGTTCGATTAATTCCTAATTTTATAACAATATGTGTTAACTCACAGATGCCAAATTACAAATTGTAGGTAAATTAATGTAAATGGAAAAGATTTGATTAGCATGGATGAGATTTTAAATGCTTTAAATAAAATGAAATTAGGTAAAGCTGATGGATATGATAGGATTTCCGTCGAAAAGCTGAGGTCAGGGGGTGACGTAATAGGCAGTCAGCTATACCACCTTTTCAGTCTATGTTGGAATACTGGCAAAGTACCGGACGATTGGTGCAAAGTCGTTATAGTACCGATGTATATAGTAAAGGAAAAGGGTCGCAGCAAGACTAAAAAATACTGGGGCATCAGCCTACACAGTGTCGTCGAAAAATGTTATGCAAAAGTTTTGATTGAACGTGTTATGAAAGAGAATGAAATGTGCAAGCAGGGTTTAAAAAGGGGATGGGATGTACGGATCAGGTCTTTTCCTTAAGGTGCATAACTGAGAAATTTCTGGCAAAAAACCAGAAGGTATACTGCGCCTTCATAAGCTTGGAAAAGGCCTACGATAGAGTGTTAAGGAATGAAATGTGGTCGGCACTATCCACGTTTGAAGTGAGTAGAAACCTGATTAATGCACTGAAATCTCTTTACGGGAAGTCAAGTGCGCGTATCAGAATAAACGGGGCTTACATAGACTGGTTTAATATCAAAAAAGGGAAGGGAGGACACTACGACGCAGTGTGAGGTGCTGATTGCAGGATAAAAAGTTAAGCTAGTGAATGAGTTTGTATATTGGGAGTCATTGTTTATAAGAGATGGAAAATGTGAAAGTGACATTGAAAGGCGAGTGAAAGCTAGTAATTAGAGTAATGGAGCCCTCCACTCCTTTATGAAAAGTCAGAATGTGTATAAAACGTCCCGACTGGCGGTTCTTCAAAGGGTGCTTGTTCCTATTCTGATGTACGGTAGTGAAAGTTGAGTTTGGCAGAAGAGTCATGAAAGCAAACTGAATGCAATGGAAATGAGAGCATTAAGAAGTATGTATGGTGTAACTTTCAATAATAGAATAAGAAAAGAAGATATAAGTGAGTGATGTGTGATTATAAGATAAACCAATGAATCTTCATACCTAAAATTTGTTACTCTTAATTATGACATTACTAAAGCATTAGATATGTTGTGTTTGTATGTTTATTAAATAAAAACATACTTCTAAGAAGGCTGAGTATAAATTGATTTAATATATAGTTGATATGATATAGGTAAGTCTATATTTGTTAATCTACCTACATCATCTCTCTCCTAATATATAACAATAAACAGATATATATTTTTTAAATAATGTACTAAAGAAACATGCAATACATTTATATCATGTAAAGTGCCACTTTAATTTATTGAGAACAGAAGATACTTACATAGGAGACCTATAACATTATTATTATTTTAATTTTCATAACCATAACATTGAGGAGGACGCATCGGTCTTACCGTTTGTGTTATATATTTATCGACGGAGCTATTGCCTTAGGTGGCGATCGCCTCTCTGCTATATTCCCATTTCCTATCTGAAAATCGAAATCGTGCAAATAAATATATCGTTTTATATTTCCAAATTGCTTTTATTTTTTTATTTTTTCTAAGATTATAAGGCAGCTGAGTATAAACTGATTTATTATATAGTTGATATGATGAAGGTAGGAATGCATAAGTCTATATTTGTTAATCTACCTACAACAAGGTACTACATAAACATACTCGTTTATTAAGAATCAACATGTTTGTTAAATATCAGACTAAGCACATGAGAGCGCAGTGAACGATTGAATCGATTCATTCGGACTCCCGAACTGCGGTATAGCCACTAGGAATCACTCGTCGATTGTGCTACGTGGTGCAAAGTATTGAAACAGCAACTCGAATTAAATACCCGAATAATTCGATTTTTTAGTAACAATCGTTCATCGCAAGCACTACTTTTTTTAATTGGTGGACGCTACTCTAATATGATAAGTTAAAAAGCTAGTCAGCTACCTACCAATTAATCTAAAGTTTGTGAGTTTTTTCAAGCAGAGAAGAAAAATTTTAAAAGGAATTGCTTATTGCAATTCAAGAATGCTTAATTTTAAAGAAACAAAGAATAAATCTGCTTTAAGTACAAGATGGGTTCAAATGTCGAAACAAGAGCAGATTATCGAAAAAAAGAAAATGGAGATTCAGGCTAAGGCGGAGGCTCAAAAGCAAGCCGCAGCACTCGCTGCACAAGCAAAAATAACGAAGTATGTTCTATTTGTACTTATATTGCCTTTCAAAGAAAACAAACTTTTAAGGTTACATCAGTTTCTATCAAGATGAAGGCAGGCAAGTCTGCGAATTCTTTATCCAGCAGTGGTGTGCCTCTAGCTGATGATGATTTTCCATGTTTGCCAATCTAAGAATTTTCCTATTTTTAATTCTCTATTTTTTATATAGATCATTTCATTATATGAAGACGGAATATCCATATTTATTGAGTATACATGAGGTGTTACACTTAATTAGAGTGATATTAAGATAAAATACAGCCGTAAAAGTTCTAGTCACTGACAGTAGGGCTCAGCACAGTAGATTTTAGGGAGTTTGTGCCAGTTTCATCACACTGCAATCGACCCTCACTACCCAAGTTAAAATCATATATTGTACTCTCATAGGCCGTTAATGTGTCTGTAAAGTTTCATATGAATATGTTAAGTAGATGTAGGTAGAAAAAAAAATATATATATATATATATTTGTTTGTTTGCCTGACCATATATATATGGTCAGGCAAACAAACACAAAGCTGCCCATTGTGCTTTAAAAGGTATTCTCAGGGTATGTTGTTGAGAAGTGGTGTTGAATGTAGGTCGTAGCAAGGTTCAGATCTCGACTCTCATTTTGAATAATGGATATCCACAAAAGCTGACTCCAGTTATTGCTGATACTCTATATTGTTCTGAATAAAAAATTAAGATATGAGGAAGGGACTATCAAAGAATTATTAATAGAATTTTAGTACTATTTCTATGCCCTTTTACTTTGGCACTTTTCTAAGTTATAATTCAGAATTTAAAGTATCTGCATGAAAATGGCTTTAAGTTTCTGAGTTACTCTGCACTTCTTAATTTTGCACAAGTAATGTCACTAATTTATGTTAAAATATAATTTATGTAAAAGCTAATTTATGTTACATGTCCGACTTTGCTTTAAAGTTAATACTTTTTTCCGAGATTGACACTTATCTGAGAAAAGAAAGCCTCAAGAAATGAAGTTGGGTTTTTTTATTTTGTATGTTTTATATTTTCAGTCCCACTACTACAGATGAAAAGAATTCTGGAAATATATTTTCTAATGATGGTAGTTTTATGAGTCAGTTTAAAGCTTTGCTAGAAAAACAAAAACAAGAGAAGGAAGATAATGAGAAAAAGAAGAAACAGGAAGAGGAAAATAAAGTCAAAAAAAGAGAATCTCGGTCTAAAACTGAGACACAAACTCAAAATGAGAACAAAGAATACAATAGTGATGGACACGAAAATCAAGATTATGAAGAAAGGAAACCTGTTGAAAGACATTCAAGGTGAATATGCTAACTGTATGTTAAATCTCAAAAATCATATTCTTATCACTAGGTTACTAACAACTCTTTTAAAATACTCTTGTAGTGTGTGCCACTTTCTTAGTATAATAAAAATAAACAATTTCAATTGCAGGGAAAGACATAGAAGGTGGAATGATAGAGGCAGAAATAAACAACATAGCCCTATAACTCCAGTTATAGAAGATAGAAAGAAATTAAAAGACAAATCATCTTCACATATGCAAATTCCTATTACATCCCCAGATGATCAATCTCCAAATACGATTTCCCATAACCAATGGAAATGTCAGGGTGATTCTGATCCTAATGGTGATTCAGATGTATTCAATGAAGAACAACAGCCTTTAATGCCAGGTCCAATGGGCTCAGGACCATGCTCAATGGGTACTGGACCTATGGGACCAGTACCAATGGGTCCAGGGCCAATGCGACTAGGATCCATGGGACCAATGGGTCCCGGTCCTATTGGACCAGGGTCTATGGGCCCGCCTGGTATGATGGGACCTGGACCAATGGTAATGGGACCCAATATGCCTTCAGGTCCTAATATGGGGCCTGGATTGAATATGTCTAATATGAATTCTGGACCGGGCCCTATGATGGGACCTAATGGTCCAAACATGCCACCAATGCCTCCTTTTATGGGAGGCCCTCCAAATTTTCCAATGCCACCGAATTTCATGGGTCCAAATGGCCCCAGAGGTCCATGTGGACCTGGCCCAATGCCACCAAATATGTGTGGACCCAATATGAATGGTCCTGGACCAAATGGACCAATGCCTCCTTTCTTTGGTCCCCCTTTTCCAAATCCTGCAATGATGGGGCCTAATGGTCCACCTAATTCAATGATGCCTTCAAGTTCAATGAATAATTGTAATATGCCTTTTCCCCAACCACCATTTGGGCCTAATGGCCCTAATTTCGGACCTCATGGTCCTAACTTTAGGCCAAATGGTCCACCAAACATGCCATTTATGCCTCCCAATTCAATACCATCAAATTCTTTGCCAATTCATACAATACCAGAACCAAAGCCTATAGATGCTGTTAGTATTCCTCCTCCAGAACCAATGAAACTGCAGAATATTCCCCCTCCTATGCCATTACCACTAAACCACATTCCGAAACCAAAAGATTTGGATCCTGAGAATATACCAGCACCACCTAAAACTTCTCAAGGTAATTGATATTCAGTATGCTTATTTTCTGTAACTCCCTTTGCAATTTGTGATTTTTATTTATTAAAATATAAAGGCAGATTATTTTTTTATTAGAGAAAGTGCTGTGATGCTTATTCTTTTAAAAATAAATTTGATGAGAGCAAATGTTTGATAGGGTTTCCCTTATATTTACTTTTAAAGATTATTAAATTAACATGTTTTTCATGAGATAAGTTTGTCCATATAAAATAATAATCTAACTGATCAAACAAATTTAGTTTATTTAATGCAAAATAAATTATTTAAGAATAACAAATAATATATTCAGACTATAACTGGACTTTATTTATTTTATTAATTGAATAATAAATATTTTATGAAATCGGTGCCTAATAATATTGCCAAGTGAGTTACCTATATTTGTCTTAACAAATAAAAAACTACAGCAACACATACATATGTAATAATATGCTTTATGCCTATTTTACACAATTTTAGTTGGCAAACTCTTTCAATATTAATATTATAGACTTGTTGTCACTTTACATACTCATATTCATTTTGTGTCTCAAATGTTCCCCTTAGATGAAGATGTCATTGTATTTCGTTATAACAATATATTTTATTGTATATGTATACTGACAACAATGGATCTAGGTTCTGATCTGAAATAATAGTTTGATGGGACTATTTTATTTTGTTGTTTATATTCTGTTTGAAAAATCGTCAAAAGGCCTTTGACAAGCTGTTATGTATTCACTCTCTCATCTCTCAATAGCACCGCGTCTATGTATTCATTTCAAAGTAACATTAATAAATATCAAGAAATTACTTAAAAAACTTGTTTTTATGTTTACTTGGTGAACATATATTTTTTTAACAAAGAAAAAATATATAATATTGTTTCGCTTGTTAAAATAAGTTTTATATGAAATATGCATCCCAGGACTTGCCAATGATACCACTTCACATTTTTTTATTCAATTTGGTGTCGTAACACTCAGTTTGAGTGCAACGGTACTGTGGTGCGTGGCCATACGACCCAATGCTGACTCGTGGTGTGCAGTTCTCTCTGCAGATATGTTCCCGTTGGCTGCCCACCGCGCCGCCGCCGAAGTCGCCCGGAACGGCGATCACTGGGAAAATGTCCTGAGAATGCACTCACAGCAAAGTTTGTGGTAATGCCACTGTACCCAGTCTAAATCCTACAGAGGAGGATATGTGCTGTATTCATTTTTATATCTATACTTTCATTCACACATTTGGACGCTATGAAATAGTGTTATTATTAAATAAAAATAAAAAAAACAAGAAAATCACTATAAACGTGTCTCTTTTTAACTTATTCGTTAAAACTCGTTAAATATTTTTTAGTAATATTGTATTTGTTTAAACACTACGTGTGTAGGTTTAATCTACCAATCAAAATAATTAAATTACATCATTTAACTGTGCCGCTATATCTCTTGCATTTACTACGTTAACATGTTCATTACAGACAACTTTATCATGAGATTTATGGTTATTGTGGCTCAGAGTTGATGTTAAAAATGAAATAATGATTTCTAATGCTAATACTGTAACTCTTATATGATTTTTTTTTATATTTGTGTTCTTACACCGTATTATTAACTAAAGAAAAAGCCTAGATTCCCACAACACAGATAATTCTAGTTTGCGATCTAGAGTCCTGTAACATGTATTTTTTTTAAATAAAGGTATTATTACAATATTAATATCAAACTGTTCTAAAAATAAGAACCGGCAATTTGTCACTGTACATTGTAAGTCAGTTAGGTTCTTCTAGATTATTGTTAAGTATATCAAATTTATTTTTTTTACCAATGTTCTTTTTCTCAAAAAAAATCTTCGTTAATGTCAATTAGGTATAGTATACTTTTCTACAATAACTTACTACTAATGACTTATGGAAATAAAAAGCCACAGTTTCACTTCACTTTCGTGTCTTTAGTTAGCTTTGCTGTACAATATTTTTTTAAATAAATATCCTTGAAAGGACATAGTAAACTATAAGAAGACAATAGTAAATACACAAAAATACAAATTAACTTATTATAATTTTCCATTTTCAAATTCATAAGTAGCGTGATGCTAATACTTTTATACACTCGTTATATTATAGAATTTTGGTGGCGATTTGATTAAAATAGTTAGATTTGGGCATGTTTTCCTGAACTTATTTAAATACAAACTATTCTAATTAGTTTTCATTTACTTTGTATGAATTTCATTTTTTACAAGAATTCTCGAGCCACATTAGAGTTTGATCAGTTTTATGTATAGTTAATAATTTTATATAAATCGGTATATAACACTATTTCAAGTGATTTTTCAGGTTAAAATACCTTTCACAAGCATCCTATAATATTATTTTCTCTTTATATCGGATTAACTGTGACATATTTACAGGTTTTTGCACAATACTAATTCCAATGAATATAAGGCGTTTCGTGAGTTAGTAATAAAAATGCGAAACGAAGATATGGGTGAGAAGCAGCAGGATATAAAGCCAGAAGACAAATACGAACCTGAGTTTAGTTTGGAAGATGATGATAGCAATGATTGTAAAGTCTCCATAAAGGAGGAAATCTATGGGTATGTTATAAAAAAAATTTAAAGAATCCTTGTCAGCTATTCCAGCTAACATTGATTGTGCAATACTCATATGGATTACATCAATAGTTCAATGGAGGATACAAAATCACAATCTCAGGTGTGTTCAATTCATATTATACAATATAAATTGAAAACATCTGAGATTGTGATTGATGATACAAGTATTTAGATAATGTGTGTATATTACATACATGATACCTATTCCTTTTTTATTTTGTTGCTTAAGTAACAAAATAATTTTATATAAATAAATTTACCACCATTCATCATTTTATCTTCTCTCAGTCTTATTGAGGATGGTATCAATGGGTATTCAGAGTATCATTTCTTGTATAGAGGAATGCACTATGTGCAGGTGAAGTTACACTTGAGGCAAAATGAGTTGGCTATATCTCTTGACATTCCATGTTAGTTTGTTAAACAAATTTCAGTTCTTAAATGAGAATTGGATGTGGAGGAACCTTTAGCTGAGTAATCTTGCAGAAACCACCACACGTTCTAGTTGGATACTTGCTATATTTGTTTTAATTGTTTATTAATGCGAAAAGCTGTTAGCTTAAACTAGTAATCTAAATTATGTTTGCATCCCCTTTCGAGCTAAACGAAAGCCTGTTAGAGCAAATATCAATAAAATTAACATTTACATTTTAATTAATACTCTTTAGTAATTTTATCCATATTAGAGTTAGTTTTTTTTTTATACCTACCATCCACTTTTGTGTGTGTTTGTAGTTTCCTAAACATTTAATAGTTCCACAGTAATAGTGATATAAAATTAGCGGCGCTGTTTGTCGGCTCTGCCATCGTCCACCATAAAGGTTCGAATACCTATGTACTACAATCCATACTGTGTAGATTTAAGTTATCTGTTTTAGTGATTATTTATCTTACAAATTATAAATAAAAAGACTTGCATTGTATTTTTATATATCTTTTATTTATAAACAAGAGAACTTCTATCTTCTTACTCTTAATTTACGTGATAACTAAATCTACTTCAGCTTCAATCAAGACCAAGACAATAAAGAGACAGAGAGTCAGAGGGAGAAACGTAAGAGAAAGTCACGATGGGGGGCTGACCCGCCAGTGGACATAAAACCCCCTGGTATTGTTGCTCCACTGCCGCCATCTCTCCCAGGTAAGATTATTTGAAACTAAATCTAATGACAACATGGAGAATGACGTTCTCTAGCACTGGTATTCAACCATATTTCCTAGATGTTATGCGGTGATGAGAATCATAGTGACCCGGACTGACGACAATGCTTTTCCAAAGCAGCAGACGCTCAAATAATTGGACAATGTGCGGGAGCAGGGTGATGGGGTGGTAACTCGCCGAATACCTGCAATCTTTTCCAGATTTGGGTAGGACGATGACCTTCCTGGTCTTAGTGTGTCGTCCTGAGCACCACGTTGAATAGTCGCGTCCTGGCGACTTCTGTTCGCCTGAGCAGCTGTTTTATTGCAGTGATGAGAATTCCATTGTACCCTGGCGCCTTCCGCCTTGGCAGACGCAACGCGGCTTCCTCACCTCCGTCGAGGAGAAAAAATAATCGGGCGGCGGTGCGGAAAGGAATTCCCGCAGGCAGTCCTGTATGTCCCGATGACGGGATCTCCCCTGACTGAATTTCGGCTATTATACACAACATTGAAAAGGCAAACAATGACAATAAACAATGAACAAAGAATTTAAAAATATATTTGCTTCAGCATAGCAACAATATCTTTTTTAACAAATAAATGTAATTACTGCAAAACAATTCTTAAAATACAGCTCAATATTAAAATTACAGATTGATATGAATTTTAGATATTTTTTAATAATTTATTTTACACAAAATACTATTAATATAATTATTTTATAAACACCAACATTATCCTTGCATAATCTGCTAAATAGATGGCGCCAAGATACATATAAAATTAGTTTTGTCTATTGCATTAAATAATTAAATAATGATATTAATTCTAAAACGCCGAGATATACATTATTTTAAAAACAGTTTTCTAGTAGATGGACTAGGTCTCATACCCACAACAGTCCATATCGATTAAGTTCTCATAAATCTCAAACGCACAGCCTGAGAGTTCTTTGAAAATCAAAACGTAGTGAACCTGTTTAACAAATTACATTTAACTCGTTAAGTTTTCTAATGAAGGATCAAAAAAAATCTTTTGTCTACTTTTAAGATGCAAAACTAGCGAAAATAGACGAAGAAGGTTTGAAACTAACAAACTTGCATCGCAATAATCAAGCACTGATGCAATACGCTATGACCAACTATGGAACGACAAACCTTAGTGCTGAAGACTGGAAGAAATGCGAAGACAATTTCAAGCTAAACCTTTTATATCAAGTATGTTTAAAAGAAATGAAAATTAAATAGTAAAAAAAAATTGCAACTTAATGTAAATATTGTCTGGCACACAAATTTGAATACCTGATTGAGTCTGCGGCGAAATCTACCTTTTTTGAAGCCAGTGTTTGGGTGCGATCCCCACCATTTGTTCAGATTGTAGTATGCGCCAATCCGCCTTAAACAATTTTGGTGGGTTATATATAAATCACCAATCTTGTTTAAGGTGGATATTCTATTAAATCGTATAAAAGTTTCTATTACCTCTATTTTATTTGATTAAATCTATCTGTTAAATAGAATAAAATAATCCACCAAGATTTTTTAAGGTTTTTCTATTATAACATATAAAAGATTCTATTAACTATTTTATTCTATAAATTATTGTTATTTTATAAAATAGCTTGTTTAAAGTGGATTGGCGCGTATATATGATGTAGGAATCGCACCGGATCACTGGCTTCAAAAGAGATTTCGCCACTCTGCCAATAAGGTATTCAAATACCTAATTGGCTCAGTATTACGATTCCCACATATTTATTCAGATTGCGGGTACGCGCCAATCCACCCTAACCACGTTTGGTGGGTTTTGTCCATTTTCTTTAAAACAAACTACTGCGTTGATAAAGTAGGTGAGAATTATTAAGAGTCCTTCCTCCTTCAGTAATAAGATTCAGTATTAGGGACATCAGTCCCTAATACTGAATCTCTTTAAATCTCAATCAAAAATTAGTCCGATGACGATGAACAAATAATTTAAATTTATAGAAATCTGAAAACATATTCTATTGTAATGTATACAAAATAAAGACAAACTTGTGTAATGGTTGTTGAAGTCACCAAAGTGGTTCAACATAAAACACAACTCACTTTTCTTAAGTAGATATTTTGACAAATGTACATATGTATCTACACAGGTACGTTTATAAAAAAAATAATTTTCAGGACATGCTGAAGAAAAGACAAGAAGTGGAGCGGTTGGCAGCCGCCGGGAAACATAAATATGAATATGACAGTGATGAAGATACATCTGATGGCACTTGGGAGCACAGGTTCGACTGGTGTTGTTGAAAATAAAATAGGTTTTAGCAAGTTACATGCTAAAAAATAATAAAAGTAATCTTGTTTTGGCGTACTGCTAACATTTAATTTGGATGGGTGCAACAAATAGGGATTAGGTACTTTTCCGTTCGCCTGGTGCAAGCATAAAATCGCTAGACTGATATATAGAAGACTGTTTGTCATAGGCCTCTTCCAAAAATTGCCTAACCCGATCTTTAGAAGGATTAAGAGGTAATATAGGATAGATAAAAGAATTATACATACAGATCCCTACACCCACCATTCAAAACGTGGTAAAATGACTACCACTTGACACCAATATTCTGTGAGATTGTGGTACTTTCCCGTTTGAGCGACCATTGTGGCTCTACCACTATAAAAAAAACCCCATGTTCTTACCTGTAATGAATATGTTGGTATATTAACTTATGGCAGAAGAACTTGTATTTATCATAGTAATTAGAAAATATAAAATCAAATATTTCATCTCAGATTACGAGCAAAAGAAATGTTTGCAACTGAGAAATGGGCCAACGAGCTCACAAAGCAAGCTGCCGGCAAGCATCACATTGGTGACTTCCTGCCCCCCGAGGAGTTAAAAAAGTAAGTTATTAACTCCCACTGTATATAATATAATATATGTATAACATCCATGCTATTTCAGATTCATATTTTTTTATTCAATTCTAATGTTTTTATTCAATTGGTTCACACTCCCTATATAGATTTACATAGATTACAAATCTTCAATCTTTACTTATAAAATTATTTTTAATCCCCTACTCCCACTGATGACACTTGAAGTTAATTTGTTTAAATAATATATAAATTAAAAAAATTCTGTTAACCTAACTAGGAATTGACTTAAAAAAATTATATTACTTGTTGTAGGTTGAGTTTTTTTACACAGTTTTCCTCGTATCAGTGTAAAAAATGTACTCACATGCAGTTTCAAAAGCAATTTATTTTATTTTACACAATATTGTTTTTAACATATTTTTTTTTATTAAAAAGTTAGAAATATTGTTGCATTCTTTATTATATCACCAGCTTAGACGTATTTTATTATTTCGACACGTGTTCTAGACTATTGTAATAGCCAAGCCAAGCCATTTCAAAGAAACGATCACTGGGAAATGGCATTGACTTAATTGATGCGATTGAGCCAAGCACTGCGTGAAAAACGGTCACAATACGGACGCGCGCGGCGTTTGCTCACGCACGAAAGTGATTCTACTGCATGAAAACGCTCGGCCCCGTGTTGCCAAACCCGTTAAAACCTACATGGAAATGTTCAAATGCCATATTCCCCAGATATTACGCCGTCCGATTATTACTTGTTTCGTTCGATGGCACATAATCTGGCTGATCAACAGTTCCGCTCATATGGTAACATCGAAAAATGGCTTGATTCGTGGATAGCCTCAAAAGATGAATACTATTATTGTAACGGTATTCGTGCTCTGCCAGAAAGATGGGCAAAAGTTGTAGCTAGCGATGGGCAATACTTTGTTGCCCAATGAAGTTGCATTTTTATAAAAAAAAATACAGCGAGAACTAATATATATAATAATATAAATTCTTGTTATATATTTGTTCAAATGTGTCAAAATATAGTCAGTTTTTAGAAAAAATATTTTTTTAATGATGCAGGTTTATGGAGAAATATTCAGCAATCAAAAGTGGCAAAGAGCCGGACATCAGTGACTACAAAGAATTTAAATTGAGGGAGGACAATGTGGGTGAGTTCCACTACCCACACCACTAGTTCCACTTCACTTTACTTTCATTTCTTCTTTCTACTATTTTCTTAAGCTCTTCCTTCGACGCACCGTCGCCCCTTCATAAAGGTCAAACAATCGATAGTTGATCGAAATGTGAAGTCTTTTCTAGACATCGTCCTGTCTTATTCCCGCGCGCAGCTATTTTCTATTAACTGTTCTTGTCATGCATTGACGGACGTCTTCTCAATTTAAACAGTTGTAATGGCTTGCTTGACTAGGATATTGAAATTTCTAAATGTGGTTTTAATCGTTTTATAAAATAAAATAATTTCACGTATGTGTTTCGCAACAAATATAGTTATGGGATGAATATTTTTATAGGTTTCAAAATGCTGCAGAAACTAGGCTGGAATGAAGGTCAAGGACTTGGAGCCGAAGGCACTGGTATTGTAGAACCGATAAACAAGTGAGTGTTTTTCTGTATACCCTTTTTTTCATATTTTTAAATCATCATTCTCTTTACAAACACTATGCGGGGATTGAGTATACTAGTTAAGCCTTTTACATTGTCTAATTTTACAATTTCTTGACAAAGATCAAGGCATTCTTAAATTTTGTTGATGCATTAAATTTGATCTTAGAGATAAATATTGAAACAATAAATTACCTAAAATGTTTGTGTTATGAAAGCAATAATTATGGAATTTTTGTAACAAGTTTTTTAAACCGATGTCTCACTTATACAGAGCCAACCAGTCTGCCGCCAACTTAGGGCTGGGAGCATCGGCCTCTGATATGGTATCGTCTGAAGATGACGAATTCGACGCCTACAGAAAGCGAATGATGCTTGCGTATCGGTTCAGACCTAACCCTCTGGTGAATTTATTATATTTTGCTCTGAATTATTAGTTTAGTACGTCATAATAGGGTATCATTCATGTAGCATTTTCCTTGATAATAATCTTAAAAAAATTTTTTTTTTCTTTATTTTTCAGGAATTTAATTTTTATTTACTAATAAAAATATAGCGATTATTAGTAGCGGGGCCCCCGCATATATAATATATATATATATATATATATATATATATATATATATATATATATATATATATATATATATATATATATATATATATATATATATATATATATATATATATATATATATATATATATATATATATATATATATATGTCTGATGATCTGTATGATGTATGTATACCTCATACAGATCTCGATCGAGTGCAATAACCCCTCCAATCCGCATTGGACAAGCGTGATAGGTCAACGTCCGTTCCTCTTAGAAGTGGAGAGGCTCTAGAATAGAGAAAAATGATGTCATAATACCGTTATTGATTGTTATCATGTAAAAATATAATTTTGGAACGGAACGGAACGGTAGCAAGTTTCCTTGTTGATAATCTTGAAAAACAACAATTTATACTTTATTTTTTTAATTTTTATTTAGTAATAAAAATTAAAGTATATCACTCTCAAGTCGTCTGATGACAACTGCTCATAATCAAATATCTCTTACTCAAAGGCCAAAAAATTTAAAATAGATTTTAACATATATAAATATTTAACATACATAAATATAAAATAAAGTTATCTAAAAAAATGTTTTTAGGTATATTAAAGTCCTATGTATTGTTTTAAACTCCCAAAAATAGTTTACATTCCTATTAGCATAAAGCTGGTCGTTTTCCAATAGTATATTGTTGTGTGGGTCAAACGTCAGCCCCTCCAATAATCAAGTCTTTTCACAATTTCGTAATGAGGTTCCTCTCGGCGGAGAAGGAATGGTTAAAAAACTCCGCAAATATCCTCTTCTTTTTCTTTGTTTCTCCCTTCTTTTTATAATTCGGCAAATAAAACTTTATAGATAGATAATTGTATACACTGGATAAATAACTCTCTTAACCCTTATCAGTCGTAGGTCACCTCTCAATTGACAACACTACTTTGTCACTGCGGTCGTAAGTCACGCGAGAGGTGACATGGCGGGACACGTTCATACTCGGTCTGTGTGAAATGCAGGCACTATTGCCTTATTAGTTAAATATCTGTAACAAAGAAATTATCATGTCCAGTTATATACCATTGCCTTTGCTAATTATTTTTTAATATATTAAGCCCAAAAATTAATAAAGTCAATGAAAACTGTATCTGTAGCTACAACCTAGCGGAAATCACGTATAAAAAGCGAGCGACCGATAAGGGTTAATAAGTTCGAAGTACTATAACTCAGCAAACTGCAATTTATTTACCAACATCATCAAATGTGTATTGTTTATTTTCAGAATAATCCAAGAAGACCATATTATTAAGGACTAGTGATATGAAGAGTGCACTTTTAGTTATATGATATTGTAGATTTTACATGTTGTTTGTGAACAGTGTTGCAACAGTACTTGTCGTATTGTGACATTAATAAGCACTACTTGAGGGTACATAGTAATAATTAAAAATAAATAAATAAAAATTTAAATACAGATGAAATACAACTTGAAGCAAACCTCTATACTGTCATTTCTTTCAATCTGTCGTCATTCATACAACTAGTGGCAATCAAGTTATTAATGTCTTCCCTGAAAAGCATTTGCTTTCAGCCACAAAGTAATCCTTCCATTCGTGTATGGTTCAATTAAAAAACAAGTTAATCTGTTTAAACCAATAAATTTATATTAAAAGTATATGTTATGCGTATCATAGAGACACACCTTTTCTTAACTATGATATAAACATGTGAAATATATTGAATTATGTAAGGAAGTATGTTATTTGTATTATTTTATGTAAGGATGTTACAATTAAAAACTTTTGATTACATTTAAAAAAAAACAAGACTTGTAAATGACATACATGCAGTATGTAAATTATTATACAAATTAACCATTGTTAACTTATAAGTTTTTAACTTCTTTACTTAATATTGGTATTTGTTTTGAGCCATAGAGAAAAATGTTAAGTTATCTTGTGTAAGAAGTGAGGCCAACATTTTTGTCACATTTACTGCGCAGACTACTCTTATATGTATTATAGTTATGCTGACCAACGTATCTGCAACTTTGTTATAGGTTCTAAAATAAAGATTAAAATTCAACATGTATATCATTTTTCAAATTATCATTTCTGACTCATTTACATCATATCTTCCATGTGGTATGCGAAAGGAACCCAGTTTAGTGGCCTGACCACGGGAACTGGCGGTTGCCGCCTTGGCTATTGTTCTGTCTCCGTTGCACAGCACATCCATTCAATCCATTCTATTTAGAAAGCCGTTATTTTATTATAAGTTACTATACTGACTCTTACCTTTACCAACGATTTGTATATTCTAATACAATTTAATTTTTTTAACTTTCTAATAATTGCGTAGTCCGATAAATACATTATACGCGTCGTGTGCCGAACCCGGGGCATGTTCCTCTAGTCTACTGCGACCACGATTCGACCGTTGATTTTATTCGCTGCTCTCCAACCAATTCGCCAACCGCCACTGCGCGTATGTTTAGTACGTTTCCATACGTTTTTATTAGTCGCCAGAAAAATCCACCACGATTTTTTGCTCCAGCGTATGTCTCGTGGCATTCCTCCCAAAAAAGTTAATTACGAGTGTACAATAAGTTTTCTACTGCCGGCACGCTGGAAAGTACTTTGGATTAATTGATTGCGGCTCATCACGAATTACTCTCTCAGAAACTAAAAATAGAGATCTTATCTGTATTTAAATAAAGAGAAGGCCAGCTTCATCAATGTGCATTATATACATACTACAAAAGAAACCTAAAAATTTTAATGGAAACTAACGGCACCTGACGGTTAAAGATTTTTCGTTTTTATTAATTTCGTCACTAGATGGCAATACTTATAATTAAATAAAATAAAAATTAATGAAAACTGAATATTTATATATATATTATTTTATGAAATACTAATTTTTCATATTTATTGATTTGTAATTTACTAAAATGGCAATATTTACTGTTCATCTCAAGGGGTTAGACTGCCATATAAAAGACAAACCTAAAAATGTATGGAAACAAACTAAAGGCACCTGACGGTAAGAGGCACAGTTTTGTTTTTCATTTTTATCAATTTCATCACTATTATAATAATACAACAAACAATGACTAAATAAAATTAAAAATTATTGAAAATAACTGAATTTTTTTACCTGTATATTAATTTTTAATGGCAATGACATCTACTGTCTATCTGGATATGTATGATGTCGTCTTCGAGTCGTTATGTATGGGTGTAATAATGAAATGGATTATAATTAAAACAATTTTTAAATCTAAAACGAGAGTATTTAAAGTTACTAAAAGAACGAATAATTCAAAATATTAAAATTTTGTGGTCGTGTTCCCCAAACGTTTCGGAAGTTTAGTAAATTTAGAAAAAAAAAATACGACTTGGCTTTGTTTATATAGTCTCTATAATATAGCATATTTGTCGTGGTCACAAATTACTGAATATGATAAATTGTGCATATGATTATAGCGTAATAACTTGCGATCGGCGTTAAATTTACTGATCGAGTTGATTTATGCTTTAACAATTAATTATAAACAGTTGGTGTAACAGTGTAAATTGAATTTTGAATGGTAAAATAAGAATCTTTGATAAAAATTACTTTATTTAAAAAATTATTATAACAGTTTAATTTTTTTTAGGTTTAAATTTCTGTAATCCATTATATAAAAGGAAAAGTACTTCATTGATTGCAATAAATATTCGTATTAGCCTGATATAAAATAGGTCGATTCGTTTATTTATTTCAATTGGTATAGTATTTTCCCGATATTCTTTGTTACTTGCCATCTAGAGTTTTTTTGTACTAATTAGGCCCTCTGGTACTTAGGGTACCCATATAAGAGTATTAAACTAGTTACGCATCTATAATAGTAAGTTTAGTGTATAATGGTGGTTATCATACAATGACTCTCATAACATTCATCACTAAAAAATTCTAGCCTTACAGGAATACCAGTTCTTAGAGGATCCTGGACTCCGCCCATGGAGTCAAAGGTCGCAGGTTCAATCCCCACATCGGAATGAATATATGTATGGCCTACAGATATTTGTTCCCACATATATGGGTTATGAAAAAAATATTGTATATAATCCTACCTATTCAGGAAGTATTTTGTTTGTAGCAACAAATTAAAATAAAACAACAAATTTCATTGCATATTATTCTTTTTATATTTTTTTCTTTTTAAATTGAAAATACATTTCATTTATAATGTTGTCATTTATTTATTGTAAACAAATATATTATAAAAGATTTACATATTACTATCAAAACAAAATATTCACAAAATGGCAGACTAAAGAAATAACTCAGTTGTTTATTGAAGCATGCTAACAATTGCATCGTTTAGAGATAAACAAGAAAAAAGAAAGTTTGGCACTGATCCCATAATCCAAGTTATAATCGAGATGGCATAAATGCAATTTATAGCAACACATCAGACATTTATGGTGAGTTAGTCTGTTTGTCCAGTTTTGAATAGGTACCTTTTACAATGATACTCTTCAATCTATTCAGCTCGTGTTTATTACTCGATGTAATACTGACTCCATTTCACGGGAGAGTGGCCTCGCCCCGTACTACACTAAACTTCAAGATGGCGACGCCAAAGAGAGCCTACTTCTGTGACTATTGTGAGTGGTAACTTGACAAACGTAAACAACTAATTGCTGCCTCAGTAATCATTGAAATTCAAAATTACTTAATCAATAAAAGAAACAACAAGCTCTTGCTGCATTCATAACAACACAAATTCCATTGAATGGATAAAATCAACTCAATTGAAACAATCAAACATCATTGTTCACTTCAAAAATAAAAAACTCTTCTCATCTCTGCATTACCCTGCCTGCTTAATAAAATAAATTATACAATTAGACTGATAGCGAAACAAAAAGGCAATGGAAGAGGACGTGAGCATAAGAAATCACAAAAGTTTAACGATCACTTCATACCAACTTGAGTATACGGAGTACCTATGATTTCTGAGTAGCAAAGAATCAAGCCCTTTCCACTGTAACGTGAAATGCCGAAAAGAAAAGTATAATTCATAAATTGTACCTATGATTCGTTTATACTCTAATTTTTTTTACATTTTAATAATTTAAAAACAACCAGCACTTGGTCGAAAAATTTATATCCATTTTTTTTTGTGTATTTTATATTTTGATGAAATATTTAAAAGCTAATTAACGTGAGCCGATGTCAGGATCCATAGCTAGTCGTCGTTCGCTCGAACCGGCTGGCAAGTGTCGGTCCTTCCGCCTGACTCGAGCTTTGTATAACACATCTGTACACAATAACACTACCGCATCGTCTATACATCTTGACTCTTATAATGCACTGATATCTCGAGGGGCACAAGGAATATCGCAGCATTGTTCCGTCGCGCCGAATTGCTCCGTCCCGGTCCGCGCTACGCACACTGTCGGAGCGGCGATCAACTGACGATTACAAATCGTTCCAAACATAACTTTAATCGTGACGACATAAGACTGAAATTGCATCGAGAAAATACAAATCTACAAAATATACAAAACATTAGAAAATTATAACTTAATGGAAAGTGTATATTTGAAAATTAAATGACTTTTTTTTCTGCCTCGATATTTACTTGCGGGTTAAACATTTTGTACGCAACTTTAATTCTTGAATTCTTAACTTCAAAAGCCACATGGTCAGCACTGAATACTCGTAACACGGCAGAGCCACTTTCAGTCTTTTGTCCAAGGATTCAGCCTCCACTTCGACAGTGCGCTTCAGCCCTAATAATGAACTCTGCCCTTTCTTTACATTCCATAGCGATTAATAAAAATAAAACACTACGATTACATCCCTTAGCGCGTCTAAATGTCTAATTCGTACTTTATTTACATGACATAATACACAGTATTCAAATTGTTCGGCAAATCGACAGTCTTGCTTGGTTGGAACCGGACCGGACCGGACCGGGCGCGCGCTATCCGCCTACTCATTACTGTACAGCAAATTTACAATATAACGTTTGATCAATATACGCAAACTCAAACATCTACATCTAACAATAAAGTAAGGTAATGATCTTCAATATAACGCCCGCCTTAGCCGCTATAATATCAGCTATGTTAATTAAAACACGTTGGCACATGACAAAGATGCCACCGGACAACATAACATGACCATTGCAATCATAACATACACCATGTAAAACTAGGCCACAGTTCATTGTTATGTTAAGTATATACGGGGTCAACACAACCTGACTGTATGCCTGTATGATACCAGTGACCAAACGGGACAACGACAGCTGTGGCGAGTTTGTCATGCGGCAAAAATTAAAACATTTGGAAATTAGTATTTATAATTTATATAACTAGCTAGGAATTAAGAAAAAAATGACGTTATAGATACTAAATATCGTCTACTCTGTACAATGGACTATGATACCTCATTGGATTTATTCGTATAAACATGACAAAATATAAATATTTCTGTCAAAACCTCTTAATAACATAATAGGTAACAATAGACAACTTTCGACAATATACTCCCTTTGTGACAGAACAGCTGTAATTGTACGTCAACTGAACCGACTTCAAAATACGTTATTTCCAACAAATGTTATATACGCTCAAAATAGATTGTATGCAATTTATTTTTATAGAAATAAAATACTTTCAAGGTGGTCCCAATATAAGACCTGGTTAAAAAATCGCGATCCATTAAACTCCACAAATCCACGGTGAAGTCGGTTCAATATATTTACTGTGATAGCTATCTGAACATTGTGATAAGAGTATAACAATTGCACTAAATGGAAACCCCAACAAACAAACAATATGGCGCCACTCTCAATATCAATCATGTCACGACACGTCATGTGTAAAAAACAGTATTGATAATAATATCAATACTGTGTGTGTGTGTCTGTTTGTGTGCATTGAAGAACAGTGTACAGTCAACGGTGCTGACAAATGGAATGCTTTTTACAATATTCACTTTATAACAAGTTCCTTGGATAGTACGAGAACAATAAATCAATCTCCACCAGGAAAACATATGATTCAATAATATTTATTTGTCAATATCAATAGCTAGTTACTATTACAATAAAACAATCGACAGTTCTTAATCTACTGGTAACAATAACATTTAACTTTTCTTTTATCGAATCATGTATTTTCTTAATTTTCTAGGCAAATGTTGTTTTGTGATGATGATAATAATTCGCTAGATATATCGATGTTTATTTGGCGACAACCAATATATCGACATTTAAAAAAACATAAAAAACAGGAAGGCCAACAAAATAATAATTGACTTGTTAATTTTTTTCAAATAACTAGTATATCATCAATATAAAATAAATAATGAAATAAGTTAAATTCAGAAAAAAAATATCTAATACGATGACGTAACATTGAGCATTATAATGAGTAAAATACAAAACCACAAAATTCTGATGAGCAAAAAAGGACACTTTCGTACAAATTGACCAAATGTCTCGAGTTTAGTATACGTACACGTACACGTACACGTAAGGAAATTGACTGTTACAATTGCATTAAACAAATGAAATAGCAACGCCAACGCCGTTTTGACACAATAATTGACGAAAATCAACCGAAACAACAGTAGTACCTACATCCGTTCATCAACAAGGTTTCGTAAACCTAACTATTTTTTACATTACACTATGCATTTATAGATTTATATATATTTATTTATTTAAGATATATCCTTCATAACAAATAAGCTGGTATGTACATTAGATGAAAACAATTTTGTGATGCTTTTTAGTGATTTATTAAAAAATTTACTTCCCTCGAAAGGAAAATTGAAAAGCTGAAAACGCGAAATGGGACCCATATTTACACATAAATAGAACGCTATTAATAAAAATTGATTATTTTCTTATGCTACCAAAATAAATATTCATATTTAAGCAAGAAAAACAATAAATAAAGATTGCGCTTTCAACTATTATATTATATTTTAATTTCTCGGTCCTTATTAGAAAAAAGTAATTTAAATTTATACAGCTGCATTAAAAAAGTTGATTTTTCAATTATTAACGCTAAATCATTTTAATATGGACGTTACTTTCAGGACAAAATATTCAAGACGGCTTACTACACTTGGGTCGGTTGCTTCAAAGATTTGATTAAAATTCATATAAATTATATTTCATACACGCCGAGTAATAGACAAATACAGTGAGCAAGATAATATGTGTATATATTATAGTGACAACAGAATATAACATAATTGCAATTCAATTTTCAAGTTACTTCGTGACGTATGAATAATTTTAAAAATGCAAAAATAATAAAAATGTTCATAAATTATAGTGAATCTATAACGACTTTAATATGATTTTAGTGCATTACGATCGATTTAGCAATTATACGAATAATCATACTATGTTTGTCTATTATACCCATAGGTGCCCCAAACATTTTGATTTCATCATTCAATAATGGAATACAAACACGGATTAACGCTCCACAAAAAATAATTTTATTACGAAAATGTCATCCTAATCGAACATTTTAATATTTTCAATATATTTTAATAAGAACAGTTGATTAATAAGTGATGTATCATGAGTATATAAATATAAAATAGTGTGATAATAATATTAGGAGCTGCGTAAGAAATTTAAGACCAACAGATAGTTTGAGAACGCATGGCCGATGTAACTTACATCTACGATTTTGAGTAAACAATGAGGTTACTATCAATCTGAGGTACACATTACATGGTACGGATCGAAAAGACCCAAGTGCGCACTAAAATAACTACAAATTTATTGTGATTTTTTTGGAGGGTTGCTCTGAAGAGGACCAGAATGATTCCTTATTTCTAGTGGATGTTCAATATTGGCCGGTTGTTGCTTTCGCACTTTCGAGACGATTTATTTCACAAAAAAAGAGAGAGACTTAAAAAAATATCAAAGTATTAATTAGTCTGGTAAAATCCACAAACCTCCGTCGAGTTACCCGCACGATCGGCGTGATGCTCCCATTTGTGGTGCGCAATTCATTGTTTGTGACGTTTTAATATTTAAAGCCATTAGAGATATTTACAAGATCGTGACGGAATAACTCTACGCAGTTTATTTAAATACAAAACTACAAGTTGTAAGTAATTATAATAGTTCATAGTAATTTACTAATTATAGATGAATGAATAACTAAAATATACACTACCCACTATAAAAATGTAACAAGAATGTGATTAAATCTTTACGAATTAAAAGAAATTAATTGGCAAAACACGCAACTCGCACTCAAGCAGGGCAAAACGTATTTAACTGAACATCGAATGCTAATAAATGGATGGATTTTTGTAATGTAATCAACCACAAAACATTTTATTTTTCTAATGTAAAAATTTCAATATTTTTTTTGCCTATGGTTGCGAAACAAAATCAAACGTAACACTTTCCTTTGAGACGGCATTTTTATTTAAATTAGATAAAACGTGGACGAAAAAATATCTTCCTTTGGACTGTTGTGTACTTTATAACATCACATAACATTAAATATTTACATTTTACATAGATTGGATATTTATTACAATAAAACTTAGAGGTGTACAGTAGTTTGACGAATGAAGAATGGAAACAAACAAAATGTATTTTTTCCACTTTTGAAATAAAAAGGTCAAATTTTTCTTGGATAAAATTCCCATTCTAAAAAGCAAGAGATCTCTGTAAAAATAAATAGGTTAAAAATCGCTAAAAGTGTTCGTTTGCCGAAATATTTTTAACCTTTAACTAAATTCAACAGTTCGGTAAAAATAATGGAAGAGCTGTTAAAACTTAAAGTATTTCATTCTTGCAACGTAACAATAAATAAAACTTCTATATGACTTACCATAAACTATACTCCCATACAAATGTTCTCGTCTCACACAGTACTACCGCCTAATTCTTAATGAACAGATTGCCTACGTGTGCGACGACCGTTTGGTGTTTGCATTAATTCGCATTACAATCACAGAGCGCTTCGAACAAATCGTAAGCAATTTATTCTTCCCCGAGGTAATGATTTAAGGCACACGTGCGCAATGCTGCAAACAGGCACAGAACAGGCATTAAAAATGTATGAAAAGACCACGGTCTTATACACAGGACTTGCACAAACAGTAGTGGGAGAATGTCAGCTTAATATTTGCGCTTTCTTTTTAATTTACGGCCGCCAGAGGCATGACGATAGATGGGTGTGCTGTACGTACTGCAACGAAGACAATAGCATTCTGTCTTTTTTGTGCCTTTTAATATAACCAATTATAACGAGACGAATAAAGCGACAAACCAATCGAACAAGCCGCTTACAGTTGCTTGTCACCCGGCCGGCGTGCACCTATCGATAACGACGACGTACAGCGGCGGTGACACGAAAGAAAAGTTATGACACGATCGTACTAATCTCTCACTACTGAAATTGGGCTTCGTTGCAAGACCTGTGTTTAATACCGTGGAAAAGACATATTTATAGCTTCGTATCCTTTTGAAGTCACACAGTCAGGGCGGCCGTCACGGCTGCTAACGGCGAACGTAAAAATCTCATATAAACTCTGTCACTATCGGGAGACACCGACACGTACAAAATCCTAGATATACAAATATTGTCCAATATGCTGCGATGCTTGGTGTGTTGGGGGCGTGTTATCGTACTGCGGTACTATAGGCAGCGGGCGGCGGGCGGGGAGTTGCTCGAGTGTCAGTACGCCTGCGTCGTGCTCGCCGCAGACACGCGCTCCGGCTTCAGGTTGCGCTGAAAATACAATTAACATTTGATATACGGTACATACAAACATATAACGAAATAAAAGCAAAACAGTAGTAGATTTAGGCGTTCTGAGGCAACTTCACGTCGCTCTATATTTGGCTGAACGTTTTCCTTTGGACTCCCAACGAGGGCCAGGCGGTGGTTGGTAGCGCTCGGGGAAACAAATCGGGAGATCTCGTGCCCAATAGTGGGACATATATGGCTTATAAAATAATATATTATAAATAGTTAATTTACAAATAAAACACTTCGGCTGTAATAATAAACTTACTGGCAAATCTTTGTAGTCCTTTAAACGCGTTACAGACTTGAAATGAAAAAATTTATTATACAAAACGATAACTATATAACTAAATTATAATATCGACTATTTACATTCAGAAATATACGTCATCCATTCTGTTATTATACAATTATATTATTTGAAACAAAGAACTTAGTTCTTAACAAGATTAATTATATCGTGAAATACCAACAACGCTTTAGAAATTGCGGTATCATAAATAATCAAAAATGATGGCATTTAACAAAAGGCACAGACTAATGATAGAAGAATATTCATTATGATTTTATCTTAACGACTTATCTACGACAATCTCTTCTAGAAAATCCTACATGAGTTACTCAGCTGGGGAGGACTTTAAAGTGTCTTAAATGTGTGCAAACAGGAAACTCTTCCTTACGTATCCTCTTTTATCGAATTGAACAATGTTATTTACGATTCTATTGGCGGAGAATTCGGACGCAGTCCTTTTCAGACATACTGAACATTCTGTTGTTACATACACGACACAAATATCTAAATTTTTTATTGCATATACGGATCAGAAAAAATACTTCGCCGAATGGTCCGAGTCTCGCAGCTTTTCGACGAATAGAAAATTTTGTACAGCATTGAAATTGATCTTTTTGGGTGATCAAATACATTTTTTTCAGAAATCTAAGTTTTTATTTTGCGGTTTACTACATTTTTGCTTTTTTGCCACGATATACAAATTACATCCAGAGACCCGAAAAATATATTTACGACATTTCTAAACAAATTTCGTATAATGTATAAATAAGACAGGGTATGCAACTAGCGTCCTAACCACGACGAACAAGGTCACCACCTTGTTCGTTTCCAACCGTGTAAACAATTGTTGGCCACTAAATTTTACTTTAGCTAAGTTTTACTAACTTGAGCTAACTAAATTTCACACCCGACGCTCAAGCTAAATTTCGTGGAAATTTAGCTCGAGGGTCGGGAGTGACAGAAAATCAGTTTCTCTACTCAATGAGTAGACGTTTTGACTGAGCCATCGCCTATTTCCATCTGTATGTACTGTTGATCATGTAATTATTTAATGTGTATTCATGTGTGTTGCTGCAGAGGGAAATAAATTATTCTATCATCTATCTAGAAACCGAAACTCACTAGCTGATCGTACTGATGCACCATTCGTTTGATGTGGTTGAGTTTCCGATGTAGGTAGTTGACCCGCCGCCTGTCACGCTGGTATGACGCGTCGTTCCGCAGTTGCTGGTACTTCTCCACGATACGCTGCTCTATCGTCTATACACAATTAAAACACCGTTATTGTTACACTTGAACTGGCGGAAATGTGGACTGTCAGTTAATGGCGAATACTTGTCCCACTTAAGATTAACAGATGACTTAATAATCCTCGCACCATCAGCCAAGGACCTACAAGTACTGCTTCATGATCTGAACAAAGTTAGGCGTAAAGTGGGCTTATTTATGAACACGTAAAGAACGAAATTCATAACGATTGGAAAGAAAGAGTTTATCCAAGCCAACAACAATATAAATGACTACGTAGACAAATACGTATATTTAGACCAAATCATCTCACCCATGGATCAAACGTTAAAATAAATCGATAGACGCATTAATAATGGGTGGAAACAATATTGGAGCTTGAAAGAAAAGAAAAAGTAATTATAATATGTACATTAAGCGGAAATTATTTGATACATGTATACCACATGCGGACAAGCTTAGGAAAAGAGAAAGACCATCTATAAGATGGGTCGATTAAATAAAGGCTACAGCAGGTAACACATGGGCAAGAGTTGCTAATGACATTTGAGAAAATGGTTACAGTTGGAGGAGGCTTTTGTCAATATGGGCACACAAACAGATGTTAATAATAAAGTAAATTTATATTTGATATGTGTGTACGAAATCTGTATAGAATAAAAGTTTTTATTATCATCATTATTATTATTGTTATGTTAAAGCGATTAAAATAAAAATTCATCTCAACAACACACAAGGCACCATCAGCTGATGATGTCTCGTGTTAAGATGAAACACGTGTCGTGTACATTGTGGAAAAGTGGTGATGTGTGCTTGGTGTTGGTGGTAGGGGCTGGGAGGTAGAGAGTTGCGGACGGCCGTTTTTCGATAAGATTTAGTTTAAATTCCCTGTAAATCCACTTCTTCCAGTAAAAACACACAGATTATTACTTTTCTGCTTCTGTTTACTTGTCGCAGATCGTAGCCAAATAAAAAATCTGACTATAAACATAATAATGGATTTCGGCAAAATAACGCTTGACTCTATTAATCATATAAGTATCTGTTTTAATAATAGATCACATAATAAACGTCAAGAGGTATACTGGGGAGTATCGATATGCTATACAATGACTCACGTATCGTACAATACTTCAATATCATCATCGGCTACAGATAGACAATGTTTATATAAATACGAACTATCGAGTCTTTAAAGATATGAAAATTAAATACGATAAAAATATCCCCAAAATGTCACGTACAGTTGATTAGTGAGACGTATTTTGTAAGTTGCATGGATATCAGTCTATGAATAAAGGTTCGAACTGTTTATCAAAAACATTGATAACCAAGTTGATGCACATTTATGATGATAACAGTATATATAACCATGGCACGTCCATGGGTTTTATTTAGTAATGGATCGCATGCAGTGGACGAGAACTACACCTTCGACCCTGAAAGCGAATTTATTTATTTCTAATCCTTGGTAACAAGAAATAATTCAGCAAATAGATGTTTCTTCAGAATGCCACGATATTTGCGTACAAAACTGCTCTAGGGAAACATTGAAATGCTTCTGTATAAGACCTTGCTGAGACCCATATTGACATACGGCTCGGAGTGTTGGATGCTGACTAAAGACGAAAAATCTCTGCTCACCTTCGAGAGAAAAAAATTTAAGACGTAGAAGCCGTACGAGGTGCCCCGCCGAAAACGCGCACATAGCACATGGTCAGTTATCTCAGATATATCAATTAATCAACGTAGGTACGAATATAGAAAACGATTGTTCAAAAATCGAAGTGTCCAAGGTGTTTTATGCATATATGCAGAATACAGGGTGTCCCAGAGCTCAACCTCAAGCCGTAACGGGGTGACAGGTTTGATTGTAACCATCATGTGAAAAATCAGAAAAAAAATCTATCCCATGCATTTAAGAAAACCTAGAAATTTGGTCAAACTGTAACCATTTTTCGGTTATTGTGGTTAATTTTTATTATTTTTGTTCATTTAAACTTTGGAACCGTAACCCTAAATAACTAGAATCACAATAAAAAATAATGACACAATTGCCCCAAGTTTCCTAGAATTAAGACTATTTGTTAAACTATGAATTTAAAATTTTCAAAATTTATCGACTTTGAAAGGCCCACCTTTAAAAACAAAGTACTAGAGTGCCTTGGCAAGTGCCATTAAAAGTTGGTAAATTAGGATTGTAAAATGGTACAATACTTGTTAGTTTCATACTTTAATCTGATAAAATAACAAGTAATAATCATGATTTTTGCTAACACATTTTACTCAGTTAAAATGTTTTTTATTCGCACAAGCTCTTGGCAGGTTCTTAATTTTAAGATCTTCATATCTGAAGATTTTTTTTCTGATTTTTCTCATGATGGTTACAATCAATCTTGTCACCCCGTTTCGGCTTGACGTTGAGTTCTGGGACACCTGTATATTTTCAACACACACGTCATTAGATGGACGCCGGATATATCCAGTGCGCGTCCACACAGGTCATCAGATGGACGCTGGATATATTCGAAAGCGTTAAAGCAGCAGTGGTGTGGCTCACCCGGTGCTGGGGGGAGGCGGGCGGCGCGCGGTGCAGCTGCTGCTCGAGCTGCGTAAACTGCGAGGCCACCTGAGCTACGCGCGCGTACAGCGCCCGGTACTCCGTGTACAGCTCCGAGAACTCGTTCTTGTACGCACGCCGTGTGCTGCTGCTCGTGATCGGCGGGTACTGCCTGCACAACGCACGGACAAACATTACATTTGTTTTTTTATAGGATAGGAAGGCAAACGAGTAGGCGTGTCAAGCGATGGAAAGCAATCAACGCCGCCCATACTCATCCGCAGTGCGATAGGCATTGCAGAAGCGTTGCCGGCCTTTGAGGAAAGTGTAGGCTTGTTTTTTGAAACAATCCTACACTTTCCTCAAATATAGCTAGGATAGGATAGATAGGTAGGATGGACAATGTCATTTGTTTCTATGCATTTTCGTAGTTTCCTATGTGAGAGATTGGAGAGTGTACCGACAACTGAAGATAACCCTTGGTAATTTACGTCTGTAATATTTATTTATTTTTATATTTGGCATATCTCAATGAGTGAACTTTGTAAATTCTTTGAGAAAATAAAGCAAGATGATCGAACTCATAAGGGCTTACCTTTCAATGTCTACCAAATCAGTCATGTTCTCATCAGGCACTGACGTTAGAACTGTATTTTCTAATGGTTCAGTGTTTGTGATGTCTTTTTCTGCAAGAGGTAGCATTTTGTTAGTATAATTTACTTCCAATTAAAACTGGAAGATACTGCGGTATGGAAACATACCTATGACACTAGTTTGCTCTACTTGAGGACTACTTCTAAAACCGTTCGTCTTCGCAGGACTGGGGCAGAGATCTTTTACAGTGTTGAAATTGAGTGTGTAGCCATTATCCTTTTTCACTGAAAACATAAGTTTTTTTCATATTATTAATTAGTTTATAATTATTAATATATTATAAAATGGTACATAATTTATGTATTAAAATTCGATAATATTAATTGATACAAAGCCAATCAAATAGTTTTAAGAACAAGTATATAAATATTCAATTAATGTATTGAATACAAAACAAAAAAATCGCTTAAGAACACTGATCAATTGAATATTAATTACATAACATTTTAGACCTAATTTAATAATATTTAACATTTTGTGGTTTTAATCAATTCACCAGTTATAACTTGAGTAATTAAATACTAGTTTTTGTTTGAGAAATTTGAACAGGTTTTGAATATTGAACCGGTTTTTGATTCGAGGTAGATCCGTTGAAGAAAAGGCTTTAAAAGTGACTTATTGTCTAAAAAGAGGTAGCAGCATCCACTTGCTAGAACAATAAATATAAGATAATATACGATCCAAGTGCCGGTGTGGGGCTAGTCAGTTTTCGATTCCCACCATAGGAATGTTATTAATATGGCATAGAGATGATAATTTACACGAGTAATATAATTGATTTGTGAATTTAACAACTTCAAAATAAAATTATTCAGGACCTAATCAAATGAAGCTCAAAATCAATAAATAGCTGTGTCTACAATGGTATACCGTGGAAAAGTCACCGTATACCGTGAGGCCTGCCTCACGCAATAACACAAGTAACAACAGTAGTGATAGCGCGGAGCGAAATAAATTCCTGATTCAATTACCGGAATTGGGTAAACAATTTATTTGGAATAAGGCTGAGGAAAAACTTATCTTTATATATATTTTTTTTAAATAATGCATTAATAATTCACGGAATATAATGTTAATACATACATATATAACATTTATTACTAAAATTGAATTCATAACTAAATTTTTATTTATTTGAAAATTCTGTAACTACTATATTATTATTATATATATTTTTTTATTATTGACACATATTAGTTAAAATCATTAAAATTAAATATTATAAAAAAAATTAACCAATAACTTTTCGGCTTATATACAAAATTTGTTTATTAATTAGCTTGAAAATGTGTAAATAAATAAATTAACCTGTATGAGTGAATTTTGTCAAAATTCTAGATTAAAGGTTGACTTTTCCTTTGTAGACCGCTTGATATATATTTTTTGTTGTGGATAGACTTTCGCAGCACGATAACTTTACTTAGTGAATTCTTATCGTAGCAAATAGTCTAATATGCACAACTTTATGAGATATAATATAGGAAAAATTGAGTAAAGAGTTAAGGCATTCAGTGCGGTAATTTGCCGTAATATTTTTTTTTAATATTTTCGTATTAACGACAAATCAAGTATTTGGATAAGCGGATGTTTTGAGTTTTGTATCGTAATTTGTATTAGCAAGTGACACCGCAGGAATCCCCTTCCCTTGGCTTCCATATTTCTATCTACGTGCGTGTCGCTTTGTTCGCTGACTGTGACTTGTTTTGAATTTATTTACATGACAACTGGGTCAAACCCTAAAAAGTCATTAACTAATTTTTTTATTTATATTTTTTTTGCGGCCTGCTACACCACGACTAGCACATGTTTGTGATCCCTATGAAAAAAAGGTTGAGTACCACTGTTCTAAATACATACCGTTGGTCCTCTCATCCTCGTTATCGGAAGCGTGTCGCTCACCGGAGGAGGTGGTGGCGTAGCCAGAGGAAGGTGGGGAAGGACGCCGATAGTGAGAAATGCGTTTCTTCTTAGCGGCAGGTCCGTCGTCTGCAGTCATCCCATTACCATTTACACGCTTCCCGCTGCTCGGAGACGCACGTGGCGATAAAGAGTTAGCGGAATCGCTGCTTAGTGGTGGCGTTAGGTTTTGAGGTTTCCGCCTGGAATTATGAACAATTGCTATCACAATCATGTACGATTATTGTCCAGTTAAAATTTTCTGCTGAGCACAGGCCTGGAGGAACAGACATTGTTGATCCACCACGCTTGTCCAATACGGATCGGCAAGGTTACCAGACTCGGAATAAATATCTATAGGCTATACATATATTTCTTCTGATGCGGGGATCAATCCGCGACCATTGACTCAGTGGGCATAGGGTCCCGCCATTGCGCAATTGGTTGTCAATGTAAATTTCCAGAAATTCTGCATAAAATGATGAACAGGATAGTTGCTAAAATAATACCAATTAATAGTATTAAAAACATACATGAGTACATTATTAATTTTAATTAACATAATTAATTTAATTTTACGAAAATCATATGGCATCAGTTTGATCTTTACCAATTCTTGTTGTTCAACGCATTATGAATATAGTATACAGTATTTCATGAAATTGCTACTGACCTTTTGAGGATACGTTTCTCCTCTTCAGTGTAGAACGGCCAATCTTCATTAACGTCATTCCATATGTGTCTACGTAAGTGGTAACAATTATCCTTGAGCGAGCCTATCTTAGGCAATATCTTGTTCACTTCAGCGCGGTCCTTGTCTTTGATACCTTCTGCGATGTTGAAATGAGAGTTAATATAGTTGAGTTTGCCATTTACTTTTTGAATAGACAGAGTAAATATAACAACTTACCACTACTGAGTCTGGCGTATAGTTCAGGTTTTTTATAGGGTTTGAGGGCTAATAATTGTATAAGTCTTTCACTGAAATAGAAAGAAATATTTCCATTAAAAATGTATAAACGATATGATTTCCAATAACAGCTCGTAAGAGAAAATAGAAATATTTCGTGAATATTTTATTTATTAACTAACAAAATAGCAAATTGAACTTAATTATTCAGTTTAATAAAATCTGTACAGGCCAGAATTATAATTTTTTAGATTTTATAAATTCAGTTGCAATTCAATGCACATCGCGGACATCAACATACACACGCACAAACACAACAAAATGAATATTTAATGGTTCCTCCTATTTATATGTTTATTTTATTTATCTCTGCATAAAGTGGACTATTGAATATTGATAAGTCAATATCGACATGATAGAATATAAAAAAAATTACAACAGTATATTAATCTGAACCCGTTACATTAGCAAAATCGTTGTAATATTTATCGTGGAAATTTATTTTATGTTTTACTCATGTTCAATGTTAAGATATTTTGTTAAATATATATAAAAAGAAAATAAAACACTTGATTCAACCTCTTTTAACAAATTACGTCATAAGAGAATAGTAATTTAAATAAAATATATTAAAAAATGGTAAAATAAAACTCAATATAACCACCAAAGTTACTACAATAATAAAAATATATTGCGAGTATAATATGAGAACATCTACTGTTTATTTACGTTTGCAGTTGTTTTCACTTGAGAAGTTTTTATACAACCTTGAATACGTGATCGGCGCAATTGTCGAGTAAGTGGGCAGTGAATTATAAAAAGTAATCGACAACGGCAATACTTAGGTTTTAAAACTTGTAATATCGTTTGGTTTTAAAACGTTTCTTTTATCACATCCCAAATATGTCCCCATGTCTGGCACATGCGGAGTCGCAATAAATAGTCTCAGCTTTTATAGCTTCGCCACTGAGCCAAATAGATCGTCGTAGGTATAGAACAGTTTATACTTTTCTACAAAAATGCATAAACAATATGTGTGGTTGTCTTGAAACCACAATTCCCACATTTCCTGCATATATCAGTCGTGTGTTATCGTAGTGCCTTAACATGATAACGATATGACGCTTTATCAACTGAGTTTGGGTAAATTGTAAGCAAATATTTCAATTTAAAATGTAATACTATATAATAACAATGTTTTTTTATGAATATGCAAACGAGTAAGCAAGAACATTAGCAGTAACAAGGACGTAAATGTTACTATTTAGAGGGGGAAGATGGAAGTAATAAGAAAAAAAATAAAGAAAAGTAAAAGGAATTGGGAAGGAAAAAATTAAATGTTGAATGACTTATTCCCCAGTCGAATAGGTCTATCACTATAATTATAACTTTTACAATTGAATTCTCTGTCATCAATTAATCACACTTATTACAGTTTGAGTTTAACATTATGGTAACAAATTAATTGTTTAT
This sequence comes from Baronia brevicornis, assembly GCA_031353405.1. Classification (NCBI taxonomy): domain Eukaryota; kingdom Metazoa; phylum Arthropoda; class Insecta; order Lepidoptera; family Papilionidae; genus Baronia; species Baronia brevicornis. The sequence continues at coordinate 55,019 of JASFAT010004591.1, forward strand.
CTTCATATGTAATAGGCGTATACTTTGATCGCTGCCAGTCAAGCTTTGGCATTTTGGAATAATCTTACAAGAAATGAAATATCTAAGATCAGTAGTTTTGATAGAAAGAGTAAGTACACGTTCATGATGTTGTAATAGAGATGTGATAGAGAATTATCATACATGTCTACTAAATTACGTCATATATGGTGTTATGGAAAACTCTAAAGATAAACAAAATATACAATACGTTTAGTGATATATTGCTAATGACTCAAAATAAATTATAACAAAGTATATACATTATTTAAAAACGTTCACGTAGTTCATTTTCGGGTTTATTTGGTACATTTTGATTTTAGTTTTCTAAGTAGAGAGTTAGACATAGTAAAGCTGATATCGTGTAAAAATGGTACATGGTAGAAGGAATCTCTGATATTCAAAATTATTTTAAATTCATAAAGAAGAAAGAAGGTGTCGTAGCAAAAGTTAAGAAAGGGATGCTTAGATGGTTTGGGCACATAGAGATGATGGATGAAAGACGAATGATAAAAGATGTTTAAGTTGCTGATGTGGATGGAAGAGTCGGTAGGGAAAGACAAAGGAAAACATACCTTGACCGAAGTGCCAAAGTTTGCCAAGACCGGCGAGTTTGCAGCAAGAGAGTGATGAGTGTCGAGGAAGCAAGGAAAGTATGCCTAGATCGTAGCAATTCGTTTTGACGGTACTTACAGAAAAGCTATTGTTAAAAATTTAAATTTACTATGAGATCGTTACAAGAAAAAAATTATACACGTTATTGAACATTGTTGTTTTATAAAAATATGTAAAAAAAAGTTTAAGGTAAGGTAAAGGTACTGCGAATGATAATGAACATTGGCACTGTGTTTGTAACCTTCGTAAATAAATAAAGACTTTTCCTCGCCGCTCGTTGCAAACAAGGAAACAACAATATTTTTGCAATTGGCCAGCGCAGCGTTACACTGTATTGCAGCGTCATCTTAATGTCCTTGACACCATAAGTAAGTCGGTGTTCAGTCTTATGTTATAGAAATTTAATTTAATTTTATTTAATATTAATAGCATAACAATTTATGAACAATTACAATCTAACTATATTTAAAACTCCGCCCTTAGCTTTAATTCTTAATTTTTCTTCTCTTTCTTTATTTTCTTAGAGCGGCGGCCATTATTCACAATCTGGTAACCCGTTTTCTCGTTTGCCTATTTATTCCATAAAAAAAAACAGTATAAATTTTGTAATGATTAAAAACCAAGAATATACTTGTGTTATTATATTTCATCCTAACAATTCTTTCCATTGTACAAAGGAGAATACGGAGAGAAAAGTTTCAAGGTTCTTCTACTTACCTTTACTCAACTAATAAAAATTACGTCATTTCTTTAAAAATACCTAGATTTATTTGTATTTTTTTGTGTAATTCACACTCTAATAGGTGTTGGCAGAATGACCAGCGCTTTAGTTAACCAATTACAGCATTAAAGCTGAGACAAGGCCTATTCTTTGGCACATTGATGTTAATTTTAAGTTATTCCAAAAATTTATGTAGTACATTACTCTAATTTTTAGTTTAATTTTTATTTTGATTGTTACTTTTGATATTGTTTGTATAATGCCCTGAATAAACAAGTTATCTATCTATCTATTTACTTTATTGACGGTGGTCACCACAATATATTGACGATGACGGTGGTCAAGTGAGAGTAGACAAAATAAAAGATTTACTTACTTTATGGAGCGTTTCGACACATCAGAAGCGTTCGACGCTCGTTGAAGTGGAAGAGTTTGGTGTGGTGCGGGTTGGGGCTGGGCGCGAGGTGCCGTAACCGCCCGATCGGGTCGGTCCACTCGCTCCGGCCTTTCCTGACGCTCCGGCCTCTCCGGTCGTTCAGGTCTCTCCGGACGTTCGGGTCTCTCTGCCCGTTCAGGTCTTTCCGGTCGCTCGGCTCTTTCAAGCCGTTCTCTCTCGGCCCGCTCGGATCTCTCCGCCAACTGAGTTACCGCCAACCCGGCAGAGTACATCTGATGCGAAGTACGCATTTTGACACGTCTCCCAATGTCAGTCTGATTGGGTTTTATTACGCGGGTACTGTAAAATACAAAATGTATTTATGAGAACAACAGTGGTATACTTGTAGCTTTATTTATAAGTAATATAAGATTATAAATCTAGCTCCATATATTTTATGAGAGAAAAAAACTTGTACATACACAATTCCAAAGGGGTTTAAACCATTAAACAATTAGATCTAATCCAAAAAATTATGTAGATCCTTCATTTTTTAATTCATTTACACGAATATTAAATTGGGTTGGCAACTAAGTAATTTCCGATTTCACCCACCATATAGCCCTGAACTCGCACCATCGGATTATTTCGATCCCTAGACGACTCCCTTTATGATAAAACTTTCAATGATGATGAAGCTGTAAAACCTCAACTCAGATTTTAGCCAAAAAGGATTAGACTTTCTACGAGCGTGGAATTTTCAAGTTATCAGAGAGATGGCAAAAGGTCATCAAACAAAATGGAAAATACATCAATGATTAAAGTTCATTCTTAATTTTATATTATTAATTTACTTTAATACTTAACTTTATACATATAATTAAAAAAAAAACTCTTTTATTTCATTGAACAAATCGGCAATTACTTAGTCGCCAACCTAAAAGAATATGTGCTAAGTTTAATTTGCATTTGAAGGAATGAAGCCATTAATTTTTTAATAAACTTTTGTAATTTTATATTTAAATAAACTGCACTATACTAATAAATGATGTGACTTTGTTTTTAAGGATAAAGAGATTAATATATTATATGAAGATACATATAATTTAATTATGTTTTATTTAACTAACTACCACTGGAGTAGATGAGTGAGGGAACGGAGACCCCGAAATGGCCAAAGATAGTGTGGGGTTTCCTCGGGACATATGGAGCGACGCAGGGCGACAAGAAGAAACTGGATGCCTGAAGTCAAGAACTGAAAAGTAGTGCATCTTAAGGTAGGGCCAATGTCCAGCAGTGGACTGCCGCATAATGATGAATAATTTTGATTCAATTTTGGCCACGATTATTCTTTCTAAAGTTTACCCAAGTTATCCGGCGATATGTAGTCCGGTTTATGGATCTACGGTTGTTGCTGTGACTTTGTTCTAGTTGCAGGTGTGTATCTATGTGAACTTAGTGCTGAGTTGGACTATTTATATCAGTGGTCACTGGGAAATCTCACCATTTGCTTTGCTCCGCGGCGACAGTCCTCGCCATCCGATCCTTGGTAGCTTCGTATGAATCATCGTTGGCCTGCACGCGCATGCGTCTCGGAAGCGGGCCGCAAGACTCCAACCGTCGCGGCCCGCCACTTCTCACGCACTCGAACGAACCCTGTAAAGGACACAAACATTATGCCTCATGATGTCTTGGTATCAATTAACTCGCCGCAAAGAAATTTCATCCACACCATGTGGACGAGTGGAGTCTGTACGATGTGTTTTCTCTAAACTTCTTTCCAAGCATCACCAGTTAGTGGAACGAGCTAATATGATAGTTATTTCCTAAATGCTTCTCTTAATGCATGGCATAGCAAATATTTATCACGAAACGTCAGCCTGTATTCCTTCCAGTCCCATAAAAATAAAGAAATCGAGTTAAAAAAGTGTAGTTTTGTGGATTATCATCCTGCTGGTTGGTTGGTATACTGAAATTATAATCTAGCGATGGTAAAACGAAACTCTTTTCTCAATTATTTATTATATAAATTAATTTGTCTAAATGCAGCTTTGCTTTTTGCTTTTCAGAACATTTTAACGGTAAACAAATTCTAAGATCTTACAAATATTTAGTATACGATTCATTGACTCTGAGTATATTATTCAGGGTTCGAAGAGCCAGCCATACATAAGTTAATCTGTTGTTGAACCTTATAACTTATGGATGCAACTGTTTCGCGACCCACAAAAAGAATAATGCGATATCACGTGACAGCTTACTACGGTGACGTGCGGAACCGGAAGAATAGGGGAACAATATTTTATTTCAACCATACTTGAGGAAGTTCGTACAAGTTGAACTACACTGGACAGTATATATTATCAATCACATCCAGATTCGGAATAAATGCATAGGGCCCATGCATATATTAATCCCAAAGCGCCAATTGAACCCACGACCATCGATTCTAAAAACGGTAACATTCCCAATAAGCAAAGTAGATTTTCATCTAATTGTTCCTAGTTCATATACTTTAAACAAATTTATTAACATTTTGAAATTTTATTATTATCAAAAGCCTATTTACTGTGTGTTTTTTACGTGAATATACATATATGCCACGTGTAATAATGCGTTGTAGGCCAAACGCTCTACGAAGTGAGTTCAAAACGAGTGAGACAAAATGAGTAAATAAGAAGTAAGTAATTGGAAAAGTAAATAGGAAGTTGTTGCGACTAGACTCATACAGCTTTGAACGATGAGGAGTATTAAAATGCTTAGGGAAAAGATGAGGAAAATATGATTATTTAAAATAATTCAGAAATGATTAAACGATTACTTTCCTGGGATGTTTACATATAAAAGAATGTTAATGTTCCCCATTTGTATCTATACATACGTTGAATTTTAATTTTAAACAAAAGTTGACATGTGGCACCATTTATCTAGCGGTCGTAGAAACGTTCTTAGAGGACAGCTGGTTCAATTAAATAAGTACAACGACATATCGCAATTCATGTGTACAGACATAAATATAATCATATTATTGTGGTAAGAAGAACTTTAATGTCAATGTTTACTTTTTCGGTAATTGCATTTATCAGTCAGGCATATTGTTTATAGATAGATAGCTTGAGGTGCAACTGTTAAAAGTTTTAAAACATGCGAGGAATTGCCGAAATCACGATTAGCGGTTCTGATTCATTTACCAAAATAAAATTGCAGTCGGTACCTTTGCCAACTATCGTGTAGACGGTTTATTATAAACTACATGACTATTTGGGATTGTATTACTAACCTAAGTTTTGGTCCAGGTTTCTGCAATTTTATAAATAATAAAAACATGGTACTAGTGGTAGTACAACGTTCGAAATTCGACGATAATTCTTTAGAATTTTTAATTGTTTTTTATTTTATCTTTCTACACTCCTTCTCCACATGCACTTTAATTATGCCAAACCTCAAAAATGCAGTGCCGTGCACGAAATGTGTTTAAAAAGAGTACAAAGTTGTCTTCAGGTTCTAATATAACAGATATGTATAATTTAAAAATTATGTAAATTATATTTCAATCCTATAATATGTACAATACAATTTCCCACCATATTACCATATATTTCGAATGACAGAATATTCTTATATAGTCTTTAGTTGCTTTTCTAATTTTTGTTTAGGTTCCTACATTTAACGTTTTAACATTGATGTTATATTATAAAATGTTTAATATTAGCAAATGTTTCTTAAGACTTGTAACTTAACAGTAAATTAGTAGATATGGATGAAACATACCTGAGGGCCTTCCATTTCTGCATTACTGTTGATGCTAAAGTGAAATGTCGATTCGCCCAAAGTTCCATTTCCATTTGCGTGAACCGGAATTGATATTTTCTGAAAAGGGACAAATGAACAAATTAGTAACGTAGTTTCGAAAAATAAAAAAGACTAAGATGTAAACGTAACCAGGTATATTTCTTCATGTGATGGTTTATTGACTTAACAATTTTTGAATACAACTAGTTATTTCATATCCACGAATAACTAACTTATAAGTGTATTTAATTATTTTAAACAAAATTAACGATGTCGCTTTTTAAAACTCGTTACCTAAACTATTTGACATCATCATTTTGTGCTGAAAAAGTACTCACTGCCATGTAACTTAAAATACAGAATTATCAAAGAAATTCAAAATAAAAATACATATTATAAAAATACTAAATCGTTATATCTAACGTCTTCAAAAACAAATAAAAATCCTTAATCATACGAGGAACAGGCGAGTTCGCACCCAACACGGTTTTCCATATAAGCTGACACCAAAGGTCATTTAGGACACATTAACTTACAGCGGGGAAATCCCTTCGGAACTCTAAAAGATACTTTAAACAGTAGCTTATTTCTAAATACGAAAAACCATATTAAATATTTCCCTTTTCTGTTCAAGCATTATCATTTGGAAGCATTTCGGTCTGTCTCTGTACGAGGCTATTTTTTTTTATAATTATTGATCGTTATTGTGCGTATCTAAGGGTGCTAACAAGATACGCATCACTGTTACATTACGATGCCGTACACGAGTTGGAAGAAATACGGTGAGTAAACTTTCATCGAGTGGAATGGCAACGCCGCGCGCGGCTGCGTAACGCGAAGTTACGCCCACACAAAGCATTACTTACCGTTTCACATTTACGAGTATGTTGCATAGAGCATATAACCAATAACTACTTATAATTTATTAACGTTTTGTAGAAACTCATTCACCACTTCGTAGAAACCAATTTACCACTTTTGTAGAAATTAATTTATTATAAATACTTTAATAGAAATGCCAATTTTATTGTGCTTGACATTTCTAGTCAAGTTTTTTTAGAGTTCATCATTTCCTGCCGGACGAGGAGTCTCTATATTTCTAGGGGAATTGACATTAACCCACGATACTTGTCCAAGGCAGGTCTAGAAATGCTCTGCTATCTACCATTCATCATCAGAGCCTCGTCTGTTAGCAAGGTTCACATGACATTATTTATAATACATATTTAGAAAGTGAGATAGAAATTAGATTGTTTTAACCACATTATATCCCATATAAAATGACGTCAAATTCTTCTGTTTTAATGACCTAAAAATCAATTAATTAGCTAAGACTAATTAAGAAGGTTCAAATAATTAGTAATTAAATTGTAAAGTTACACATTAAAACATTTTGAAACTATTATTATACACATTACACAAGTTTATTAGTATAATCTAACTTCATAGTATTGAAACTCTATCCAGGAATCAAGCAAATGTGACGTAAATCTCCGTAAAGTATATCGTTCTAACAACTGCGTATAGAGTGACGTAAGTCCCTCTCAGATAAAAATATTGTGAACTATGTATGTCGTTTTACGATATCAATTACGTTGATCACTCTAATATACATTCTTGAAACGATTATTTAAATTACAATTTGCCAACTTGAATTATTCAATGGTCTACATGAAAGGTGTTTTGGTAGCTTCTTCGCGGTAAAAAAAACCTGATGCAATTATCTAGGTATCAATCAAATTATACAGCCGTAATAAGCTGCTGATGGACACTGGACTGCTTCACAAAGTAATGGATGTTACGTAGTCCCCCACGCATGGGAGCTGGCTGGGGATATCTAGATAAATACCGACACAATTTTAATACTTCGGTCAGTATGTTTGCCTTATATTTAAAAAAACAACCTCGTTTTGTTTAGCGAAGTACATACTTTTAATATAACAGAATATATTGAGTTTAAGGTTGGTGCTTTTTGCATTTTATTAGTCATTGTTATACTCAAGTATATCCAAATATACTTTCAGATCGAACTAATTTAGTTTTTCTTTGTTTAACAAAACTTGTAACACATTTCGATATTATTTAATATTGGTAGAGCCGTGGTAGCATGAATGGGTAGACTCGACTGAGGAAGTACCACAAAATATCACCGCATCTAATGGTTGCATTTTACTATGTTGACGCGTTTCGTACGGCGAGTGCCAATCTGGTGGCCCAATTCCATTCCTTTTATTACCTTCTTCCATTTCTATTACTTCTTTTTTTTCCTCCCGTTGTTTAAATTTACCGACGCATCTATAGTACGACATTGGAACCTTAAAAAAAACAAGCCTACACGTATCGTAAAGGCTGTCAATTCTTCCGTAATAAGATCTCTACTACTATCTTCTTATGGTCCTATGTCCCCGAGGCCCCACCTCGTGATGACAGTGCTGAGGGCGTTGACAGTGCTTTTCCACTGGGATCGGTCTTGAGCGACGCGCTTCACTTCAGGCCACATCAACCCGATGGATTTCATCTCGGGATTTCACTATCTACGTACTACTGTCCCATAAAAAAGTACTCTAGAGATTACGGATGTTCATGTGTGGTAGCTTTGCTTACCATCAGTTGACCCGCTTGTTCGTTAGCTTGTCTATTTCATTAACAAAATATCCACTTCCTCATTATTTCATGACAACAGTGCATCGAAACAGGCTGAAATCACAGTGATCGACTTGAGCGTGCGATGCGTATCGCGTTGTGCGTTGTGACGCGCGCTCACCTACATGCGTGGCCCCGAGCCACTTTTAAGGTCGCTGGTGACGATGTGCGCGAACACCACAATGCCAGCCAATTAACCTATTAAAAAGTGTGTTCCGACACCGACTCTGGTGGAGCAATAACCCGATAAGTCCCGACGCTAACGTGTTCGCCGATATTCGATATTATTCATGTTTTGTGGACTACACTTTAATATCTAATACTATTTTTTTCACCTAAATATACAGCGAAAAAGTATCGTGTGTGAAATGGAAAATTTGTAACAGCGCTTTGAGATTACATATTAATAATAATTTTAAATTAAAATTTAAGCAGCAATAGCTTAGTTGATAAGGATCTGGCTTACGATCTGGAATCGTGAGTTCGCATTTTCCGGAGGACTACTGGCGTGAACCATTTCCAAGCATCATTTAACTTAGAATAGATAAACTAGTCTTCGTTAAAACATTTGAATTATCTTATGGCACTATTGCCATGCGATTACAACAAGCCATGTCAACATTACATAGTACCCTGTATTCAAAATAAAAATAGATTTTCATAGTAATTTTTCTTATTTAATTTTGCTATCGATGTTGTAGTATAAAAGATAAACAAGCCATACACTTGCTTTGCCTTTGTTTCATAATGAGAGTTGAAGTTGAATATCATATAAAACGTTTGTTCCGACGTTAGTCAGAACCGAGTAGCGATTGATGGCCTCAAGGTGAGATATACTATATGCAATTATAGAGCTGATGAGGAAAAAACCCGCTAAGAGGCGAACGGGAGGGAGCCACGGAGAGTGCGGGGCGCGGCTTTCTCTGCGATACCAACTCCGGCCGATATAAAGACCGTGTCGCGGTACGGCACTTCGGCATTCGGTGAACAACCGTCTCGCCAACGACAACTGTACTATAACATCTTCCCAACAGCCGCGTTATGTATCTTATCGGGAATATCTTTTAATATAATAACGCATATAATTAAATATCTATTAAAAGGTTACGAATGCAACACTTCCGTTAATTGTATTTTGTCAAGGTCGTTCGTTTCATTGTTTGTTTCCATTTGACAACGCCTTATAATACCGGAAAATACAGATAAGTTTATTATTCGGTTCTAAGATATAATGTTAGGTCGATACATTTACATTCGTGTAGACGTACGCACAGCAGCTACGTGGGGTAATATCGATTGCGTGGCTATAATCATAATCCTTTTAGTTGTAGATTATCGTATGAAGGATTTCTTTATTATATTTCGTCCGTCGTGCGCATCGACTGCCTTTGTTTGTTACCTAATTTTACAGCAAGCGCTGCGCGGCGCGGCGAGCGGTAAACCGAGTTGCGAAGTGAGAGGCCGTCACAACCGGTTCGTGTCGCTCGGGTGAGAGATATACCCACCGAGCAAATAGATATAATTATGCGCTGTCGTACAATGAAGTTAGGTTGCATTCTATCTTGTTGCTACTTCGGTATTTACGCCGTCTCAATGAAAATATATTTGACATTTACCAGCTATTAGAAAAGATTCGAGAATAAAATGATATTATAGATTCAAAGCGACTAACCCGGACGCAAACAAGCAATGAAGCGCCCCGGGCCGACCAGTTAATGTGTTGTATTTCTTTGACGTAACGGCGCGAAGGTGGCGCGGCCCACGAAGCAAATTCGACTTTAAGTGTCGCGTATTGAATACACAATGCGTTATTCGATAGTAGCGCACGTCAGCAGCCAACGATAATAAATAGTTCACTTCAACACGAATCATAGCGGAAAATCCACGCAGCCGGCCTGTGATAGGCATTATGTTAATTGCTTACTGCTTTGTATTATCTATTAAATATATTGAACGACTTATACACAAGATATTGACAATTTTATAATTGTATTTGTTTTGATAACCTTTGTCCAATACATAGCAAAAAAAAATTAATGATATAGTTACGTTTATTGCAAGAAGCCAACACGCTTCAATAAATTTTAGAGTGTATTGCGTTGAAATTATTTTTTTTAAAATTAGAATTGAAATACAAGTAAACTTATCATCAGCCTTAATATGTACTTTATAATGGTAATACTTAAAATGAATTAACATAATGTTTAGAACTACTATTATTGAATTTATTTACATGAAATGATTTTTGCCTTGCAGGTTAATAATGAATCTAAATTTATAAATTAAGAACAATGGAGATTATTAGACTAAAGTACTCAAATAGATTTGTAGACTAAATTATATTTATCATAAACTTGATTGAACTGAATTTGATAAAAATGAAGATTAAATAACTATAATACTTACTAAGCGACTGTGAGGTGTGAAATAATAAAAGTAGAAACATAAAAATTTTAGACCGCTTATAAACTACTTCCATATAAAAAAATATATTTCCTTCGTCTATAAGCGTCAGTTCGTTTCGAACAAATCCTGCATAACATTCATCACTAACTTAAGTGTCCAGTATTCGTTGATGTAGGAATCTCCACTTTCAAAGGCTATAATAGTCCATTCAATTCCCTATACTTTTTCCTTTCATTGGCCTGTTCACTTCTTCCTTCGTCTTTTAATATCATAGGGGGGAAATTGAAAGGAGATGGAATATATCCTGCATGTGTGTATGTATATGAGGCAAAATATACGCGATTAAATTTTCTAACACATTTACTAACGGTAGTGGTCACTTTCATCGCAGGCACATTTAAAAGCGAAGTGAGTGGTCAGTTATTCGTGAGGTTTCTATACTATTTGCATATTCGTCGACTTTCTAATGGACGAGCGAGTCGTTTGTCGCAATAGTCGGTGATGGTGAAGTAACATCCATTCACTTAACAATATGTTAGACATACGCAATAACTCCTGGAGGATAATTTTTTTTGGCTAAACCCAACATTATAAAAAAATAATATGGCATATCCGTTGAATATAAAATAGCCGGAAAATCGATAAATTTTAATGTATTAAGAAATTCTATGCATTCCTTCGAAATTTTGAGAAATTTAAGATTACTTTTGTCAATTGGTGAATTATTCATTCACCGTTTTATTAACTAAACCACGACACCGAAACTAACAAAAAGTTTTCTATCTATTATACTTAATTCCTTTTCAAAAGGATAAAATTATCTTTTATTTATTTTAGGTTGAAATCGAAGTAAGACAAAGCGAAAATGGATTCTAAGATGTGACTATGTTTTATTCAAATTTGACAATAAAGGCATCTAAAAACAACCGGATAGACCTATTTCATGTTAATATAAATAAAAGTCTAGAACCCCAACCTCAATTATTACTCAACTATATTTGAAACGATATGATCTTACATAAACGGTTTTTATCTAAAACACAAATTCTAAATTTCAAACTTCTTTTTTACAATATTTATGTCATCGCTAATAGAGATTTCAATACACACCTATTAGCCTCAATTTTTAATTAAATAAGATATAATAGTAAATACTCGCTGTTTTAAAATGAGGTCAAATGCACAATATCTGCGTAGCAGAATCGGCTCAATTTACATGTCGCATTACAATAACTATTAAAAAATCAGTTTGCTAAGACGAGAATAGATTGTAACAGTAAGCGCCAATTAATTTTTTTACTGAATAAAAACAATTTTTGGAAATATAAATCGAAACAACAGCAAAAAAATTACATTACGATTTGTATATTCCGGTGAATGAACTATTCCTATGTTAATGTTAATTGTTTCGCGCGCGGTTACTGATTAGATAGATAGATAGCTGACATTCAGCCCACTTGAACGTGTAATTTCGTTATCGTGACTTCCTATGATAACAACGAATGAATACGCCCCGTCTTTAGATTTGCAAAATTATATATATTTTTGATAAGCAAGGAGTTCGGAATTAAAAAATTACTAGTGTTTGTCCACTGATCGGAATTAGACAGTAATTCATTCGTTTTTTTTTATTTTATCTTTCTGCACTACATCTCCATATGAACTTCAACTATGCCACATCTCACACTCCTCCGTGCGCGCAATATTCTCCTCATAAAAGGTTACAAGTTTTTTCTTCACGTATTATTTAATTAATATATGTTAAAATTATTCAGTCCGTTGTAAAGCTAGTTCTTAAGGATTCATTCCAACGCCGTTCTCCTTTGCAATCTGACAACTGGTCGCGACCTTCCGCCGGAGGAGGGGCGCCTCTCACCGTCGACGTGACTACAGCAACGGCCTTACGTCGCGAGGCTGTATCGAAACCTCTACGTAACCAAGTTCTTTCCAGCCAGTTACTCAACGCCTGATAGAGGACTGTCGATTTAACTGTACCGACTTGCTTCAACATTGCCACTTACTGATCACGTGATAGACTTGTGCAAGTGTGTTACTTGTTACCCTTAACAAAAATTGGAAAATACAAAAAAGTATATTAATGGCGCAGAGCGGCAAAATCTAAGAAAATTATTGTTTAAGTTATTAAGTATAATAATCCTTGACACTTTATCATTGTCTGCGCTCATATATATATATATATATATATATATATATATATATATATATATATATATATATATATATATATATATATATATATATATATATATATATATATATATATACCGGTCAAGCTTGGCTAAGGCTTGCACCCCCGGTTTTTATTCTCTATCTCAGGACGAAGAAAATACTAAAAAATTTAAGAATTTCGAAAATTTTCTAAGTTGAACACAGCAATTTATTTTCGACAATGTCTTGCAAAATTTCACAATAATTCATGAATATTACAAATTTAATAAGTTCTATAGACGGAAGTTGAAGCAAATTTTATATAAATAAGTTTTCTTCTCTTCTTTTTCTGATTCGTTCCCACTACTAAGGATCGTGACCCACAATGGTAGGTGGGGTTGTCTGATGTAAATAAGTTGCAAACAGTGGTGGATTTTACGGGTCACTCGCATAACTTCCTGCTTGGACATCTTCAGTGTGTCGGTTAACCGCGAGTTCTTGTGTCGTCTATCCTCCCCAGTAGAATGTTGTTTTTTGTTTACGAGCTCTGTCCACATGGTCCACACATCCTCTTAAAGCGCGACGAGTATTAACTGAAGAAAAGTCTATTGCAGATGCCTACGTTTTAGAGGACGGTCTCATTAGTCCAGGGCACCGACAGCGTGCGTCTTAATTAAACGAATAGAAACGAAAATGGAAAAGCTGTTTAAAATGTAAATAAGTGCATGTCTCCTTCTTATCTTGGCAACATGAAAACAATGGGACAGCACAGGAAATAAATGAAATGAAAAATCTCGCAGCGTTTTGCTAAGCCACTTAGTATTGTATTCAATTTATACCAGCGAATTTTACCCAACGACCAATACAATGGTATAGCATTGTTAATCCCAGTAGCAAGTGTAAAAAAAGGCAACTCCTCGATTTTTATTCGAATTATGAGATTTGCCTACGTACTCACATAAATATCATTTTGATATTTGTATTAGACGGGCGTTATGTGTATGTACATGTACGATATGTATACGTACGTATGTATGTACATACGTACATATACATAATCACCAGCTTTCACTCGCCTTTCAATGTCAGCTTCACATTTTCCATCTCTTGTAAACAATGACCCCAAATATACAAATTCATCCACAAGCTCAACTTTTTCTGTTTCAAAAACCATCACTTTCGGCTTACTAACATTCATCTTCATTCTATTCCTTTCTAAAGTTCCATACATTATATTCATCAACCCTTGCAACTTGTAGTCCTTTTCCAAGTCTATGAATGCGCAATATACCTTCTGGTTTTTCGCCAGAAATTTCCGTACACCCCATCCCCTTTCTATACCTTGCTTACATATCCTATTTCTTGCTTTCCGTCTCTTTCATAACACGTTCAATCAAAACTTTGGATACAATTTTCCGGCGACACTGAGTAGGCTGATACCCCGGTAATTTTTACCATCTTTCTGCGACCCTTTTCCTTTATACTTATAATTTGTGTGAAATTATAGTCATATTCATTTATTTAAGTAAATCAGTATTGATATGATGAAAAAATAGGTGTAAACACAATATTGAAGCCATGATCGTTAATAAACTATTAATTCTTGGTTTTGCTTATATATTTTTTATATTACTGGTACATTCCATAATTTATCTAACAATAAATACAGCTATCAGAGCTAGCTTTCCGCGTTATTGCTACATATATTGAAGAATTGCGCTATGGGAACTTTATTGGCATAGCAAGTTGCGATTTAACTTCGTTTAAATTAGCAAAGAATCAGAAGAAAACTTTAAAGAAACTATGTGTTTAGGGTACGGATCGTTTTCATCAGAGGCCGGTCGTACTAAGGAGAGACGATTCGATGATTTCACAAGTAAGGGATGTCGCCACAATTTACTCATATTGCTCCCAAAGTCGTATAGTACCATACCAACGGGAAGACATGGGGTGGACTTATTTTGTGTCGGTAACCACACAGCCAATTTACCTATTTATTAAATAATTTGTAATATTTAAAGAGTACACGTTTAAAAGATATTTTTCCTATTAATTAATTTGTTTTTTCTGTACACATTTAATACCATGTTTTTTATTTAGTAGCATTAACACGTTGACGGACAATTGCGGCTATAGCCGTCAAAGCGAAGTTCACAATGTGGCATGACTGCTATAGCCGTCCAAAACGAAACGGTCGTTTTTAGACACTACGGCTATAGCAGCACAAATGTGCACTTACTGGCGTATACGTAGAAGCATAGTGTCGTGTTTTGAAAACATCTTTTTAGGTTGAAGTTCATATTTCACCTGTTATACGAGTTGCAGATTCAGTATGCACGTGGTTGTGAAGGGAGTAGTGCGATCGTGTTTTCTATTGAATTTATAGTTCTTATTGATACGTTTAACGATATTTATTATTATTTATATAACTATACTGGTATGTATTTGTTTATTATTCATTTTTTTCCTGAGAAAATTTCACCTCCTGAAAATTATCAGCGAAAAACATATTTTCAGCGTTGTAAACAATGTTATAAACAGGGAATAAGGAAGGAAACATCATATTGCTGCAAGAATTGCATGTCAAAACCTGCACTGTGTCCTGCACCATGCTTTGAAACATGGCATACCGAAAATAATGTATAATAATTATAAAATTATAATAAATTTTTTTGTCATTTATTTATTTTTGTTTGATTAAGAACTAACATTTCGTGTAAAACTCCCAAAAATACTTTGTTGCATACAAAAATTGCTTGTTTGAACCATTAAACCTGTCATTTACGTTTTTAAATTTTTGCTGTTATAGCCGCAACCTAATTAAAGGTACTAAATTAATCAAAATTAAGTTTATTTAAGCAGAAAGAGTAAAACTATACTTCTAACATTCTAAAAATCACAAAAACATATAGTGTCAATTTTCGAACTTCGCTTGTTCCTACTGTCCGTCAACGTGTTAATATAGAATGAAGAAAGAAAGACAATCAAAACTTGATTTCTAAAATACGTCAAAAGTCACATTTGAACAGCACTTACACTTGACTGATCTTCATATTATCGATGTAAGGAATACATGTTTATTGTGCCACATGTGTTTATGTAATATAACATTAAGTCATCCTACTTGTTGCAATAATCCCAAACGCATTTCTCATACTTATGCAAGAGTAACAAAATAGTTAAAATATCACGTAATGAACCTGCAATCTAATGTCTATCAAATGTTATAGTGCCGTTAGAAGTCTAGAAAAGCAAACCCTTTCAGTTCATAAATGTTAACAATAAAGATATAGTATGTACATTGTGGTATTACCGAATCTACATTTAATACTACAATATTTTTTAAACAAATTAAGAACATGACGGTCAACCATTAGATAAAATAATTAAAGATAAAGAAAATATATGTGATAAGAAATACAGACAATTAACACTGTTATTAGAACTAGATAAGATATACATATTGTGCCTACTGTAGGTTTATGAATTGATGTGCCAAAAAAACCGGTACGTTAGGAAATATTTTCGCAGGCTTGCATAAAACGTTAGTGTTAAGAACTGAAATTCATGAAAGAAAAAAAAATGCGACAGAAATATATAATAAATAAATGCACAATTAATTGTGTTTATCATAATAATCACATATAATCCGCGAGCTGTATATTTCGTCAAAGACAATGTCACTACTATTTAGATCAAGGTGCGAGGCACGCGTTCGACAAGCGAGATCGGATCCGTGGAATTTTTGTCGAAGATCACGCTCGCGCTCGTGTTAGACCAGTGTTTGAATTCATTAGCAGACTGATGCGGAACATTGCTTTAGAAATTATAAACGTATTCTTAAAAGATTTCAAGAGCAGTCCTACTTCACTTAAAAAGAAAAAAAAACGCAGATGACATTTACCCTTATCAAGTTTTAAAAAATAAATTGGATATAAATAATAGGATATTTTGCGGCTTGTGTAGTTAATGTAGGAAAATTGTTTTTATGGTAATAATTTTTCTTTATAGTAATTCAAAATGAGAAGAATATTCATTTAAGAATTTCCGTTCATCTATGCAAATCCTCTCGAGATATTTGAATAAGAATGGAGCACCTTCTGGTTGTACGGTGCTAAAAGTAACATAATACCTACAATCGAAGATCAGAGTACCTTTACCTAAAAGTTACCCGCCCTTACTTGATTGTTATACTTTATATGAAGAAAGTCAGAAGCAGTTACTAGGCATTTTTTATACATTTATTTGTAAGGATAAGAAAGTGATCATCGTGTAGGTATAAGCTTTTTTGCAAATAGCAAACTTGACTAAAGATGTAAGGAAAGGGTATCCAAATTAATTAACAATAAATCAACTTTTACGTTAAGAAAATAAAAGTTGGCATTAATTTTAATTTCACTCTGCAATTCACAAATAAATGAGCGCCTCCTTTAAAATGATCAGCTAAGCCCAAACAGATAAGTAAAATAAAAACATCGCGTTGAAAGTTATCACTAGTAGGTAGGTATAAACTGTTATCAGCAAGCAACGAAAGATACATAATAATTGATGTAAATTGACTTCAAAGGAGAAAGAAATGAGTATCTAGAACAATCTGTATGCATAGACATGGCGCCAGTTGACGCAACGCACTTGATGCTTGCCCCGCCTCCGACTTGCGTCCCTGTAATATAGGTGAAATGGAGATTTGCTACATTGGGTGATGCACATGGTGTAGTGGTAAGAAAACCACAGTTAAGTAGCTAAATTAAGTAGTAGGTAGATTTCAGTAACACGACTAAATGTGATAGTCTATTTTTTTGAAACATGGATGTTGGCCGATGTTATTTTTTGGTTACGTTCCACAATTTTAATTTGGGGTTTTGAGAATACCCGAATTATTTGCTTGAGATTGATTTTTAGACAATCAAGATTAATATTTGTATAAGTGAGCACCAACGTCTAACTGAGTAACAAAGACCAATCCGCATTTCTCAATCCAACTGCAAAGCCGGAATAAGGAGCGTTTCCGGGATTATGGCGACACCTCTTATTTCTGAGGAAGACTAATAGTGAGCAGTGAACTATAACAGCTGTATTGATTAATTGATTTAAATAAAATGTTGTATTCCTTATCTAATTAGAAATTATATGTCACCGCAAAAAAACGAAAACGTAGTTTACTGCAAAATGAAAACTTACAACCAGAACAAAAAAACCTTTTAAGATTTCTGAAAAAATTGTATCTGATCACTCAAAAACAATCAATTTCAACGCTGTATGTCAAAATTTTCTATTGATCTTAAAACTGAGTCTCTCCTCAAACCATTGGCAGACTACAATTAAAAATTGACATGTGTCATTTACAGCGTTTTCGCTTGTTTACATCGATGTCTCTATACACCTTTCTTTTCCTAATAATGTATTTGAAACAATATACATAAAAGCATCATTATTTACTAGAAAAACTTATTATATTAAGTTGAAAGAAGAGAGAACCGAAAGTTTATTTAAAAAAATAGTTATCGGAGCGAAAAATAACCTTTACACTTAAAACCAAAAAACCTATCCGAAATGCCCGCATATTTAAAACCTAACAATTGTATTATTTCAATTAATTGGAAACACAGGCTCGTACATCTGTATAAATATGTAATTCACGCTTCAAATAGAAGTATTCGCAAAACGAATCTTGCTGGTTTGCAGTCAGTTACTGTTAAACGCACAATAAAGCAAGCAAATTGTCTGAAAAGCCACGAGAAGTGTTTGAATTCAATACGCCAGAAGGAGTGCCATCCCATTGTTTCTATACGGACATAACATGAATACAACAACATATAAATCTTGTTTATAGTCATCTGCTTACCGTTCTGAATTGAAAAATTTAAATGATAATAAATATTTAAAAGCACTACCAAGTGGCTTTTGCCCACTCGTTTTAATGTTATTGGAACGTCATGTTCTCTCATGTATATTTTGATCGAACAGGTTCAAATGTTTAATAACGCTTTGCGCGTCCTCCTAGTAGAGTTCTACTCTACTGAGATGGGCTAATTCCCAAAGAGCTATTAAAACTTCCTTTACTTCTTTTAAACCAATTAAAAAACAAGGGACATATTGTCACTTTCCCAGGCACTTTTCGTGCATACAAGTACGATTTTGATTTTTTTAAGTATTTTTATTTTTCGCCACGGAACTCCAAACTTATTTATTTATTCCTTACTCTAACTTTTCAAGTCTAAATTAGTTCAACCAACCATTACAACGTGGCTACTTCTTGAAATAATATTGTAACATTTATATGTTGAACAACAAAACAATTGGTACAAAAATAACGAAACGATAGCGATAGTTGAAATTAATTTACGTGCTTAAGTTTCGTAATACACTAATTTATCGGTACTGTCGCAGACACAAAAGCCCACGCAACAATAACACCGCTTAGCAACTATATGAATTTAATGTAACTAACTTGTCTTTAAATTTCAATGAAAACTAATGGGATTATCTACTTAAAAATAAGTGTAAAAAATAATAACAGGTTTGGTGTCTTATGCCCAATCAACATTAGTGATACACGAAATGTAGGTAATGATATTATAACATTTGTATTTCCTTAATTCTTTTATTTACTATTTTTAATACCGATAAACATCCAACTTACAGTTTTTTACACGTATGTATTGTCTAGATTACTTGATTACTTAAATAGGAAAAGTTTTAACAGTGAAGAGGATCAAAAATGACCTCAAAATATTTTCAATGAGAGTTTGATAAAAAGTTCATATTGCATTTTCATCCAGTTCTTAGTTGTGTAATCATCAACATCAATTGATACAAATGTAACAGTCTACTTCTCGACATTGGGCTAGATAATGCTGCCCATATACTCGGCTTTGCTCCCGTTGTCGCTTCATACTTGACTCACGTGAAGACATTGCGGGACTACCAGCAAATGTTACTATAAATACACTATTAATATATTCGTATATATTTGCCAAAACTTTCCTCTCCGCTCGCGTTTTGTTAATAAAGAAAACGACACTTCCAGCGGTAGATAGTTATCATCTAACTTCAAATGCTCAATACACCTAATATGTAAGATTTATAGTTGTGTCATTATCAATCAACCAATCTGTCGAAAACATATTGCAACACACAAATATGCACGTTTAATATTATTGTAATATATGTTAAGGACGAACGAACAGGTCATTTATATTAAATTTGTGGGGTTCAATAGCAAAATGAAGTATTAAAAGCAGTTGGTCTTTGACTTAGATCAAAAGTAAAATAGGAAAATATTGACAATCCAACCCTTTTTGCAAAGGTCCCGTATCCAGAAGTAGGACATATATGCGGGTTGTAAAAATAAGGTGCAGTGGTATAAAATGTTTGCTTTATGAGCCATGTTCTTGGGTTTGATACCTATATCAAGGTAAATATTCGTATGTATGATGTATTCGTATTGAGTCTACGCATTTGTCCTTTTTATTTCTGCCTTTATTGTGGTATCCATACACATGGTTATAAATGTACAAGCCTTTTATTATATGCAAGGTAATCCATTTAGTTAAATTATAATTTCAACATTTACCTATTAACTATAAGTAATAATACACTAGCATCAGCACTTGAGTGGTTTCATCAAATCACTATACTATTTTAAATAGTACGGGAATATTACATACTTTACGAAAAATATATCTATGTAAATATAAATATATCTATAATAATCATCGGGCATGTGATTCAATGAAAGATAACCCATCTGTAGATATTGATGAAAGATAGAAGTAAAAAAGTTGTAAATGTTTGTACTCCGAGCTGTTTGTGTGCCATTTACAAATAGATTAGCTCTGTTTCTCCAGGGTTAATATCATTTTTTAGGTGAAGGCCGAGTTGTCTGTATTTTGAAGTTAATTATCGCCACATTATTTGGCTAAACAAATAACAACAGAACAACCGCTAACGTGAGGTTAACTACAAATCTACTTTCGATCCAAAGTAAAAGAGAGAGTAAATTCGCATTATATCACTCGAAACACAGCAAAAGCAAGTAGTTTGATTTCTTTGAGATGTTATTGGATATTCAATTTTAAATATTTTTTTATAGTGTTTTTTATTGCCACCTGGTGGCAAATGAGTATCGTTGCCCATAGACATCAATTACGCCGGAGGCGTCTCAGATGCGTTGCCGGCCTTAAGTGAACCACACTAATAAACCCATGGTAGTACGAGTTGGCCAGATTGACCGGGAAAGTACCACACCCTTACAGTATATCAGCGTCGAGTAGTTTCATTTTACTGTGTTACCGCGTGTCCGTAGTACTGGACACGTTGCGGGCGGTCATGGTTATTTACTATCAGATGACCGGCTTGCTCGTTTGTCTATCGCTTTAAAAAATCTTAGTTTTATTATATAATCTATCTTTCAACCAGCCTTTGAAAGTATTACTGGCAATAATAATTTCGAAGATACTCAATATTTTTTTTATTGTCAGGTTTTGATATCTACAATAAAACTACATAAACGTATACTGAACGTAATTCACTATATTGAAGCAGTTTACACAGTTAAAAACACTATACTCATATATCTCCAACAGTCAGTATATTTGCGCGAGCGAGTGCTAACTTTTACTTCAGTTACGTAAGCCACCAGGTGCAGCTGCAAGTTGCTTCTTTTGCGAGCTTTCGTGATGTAACTAGAGATTTGCTTATAGGATTGAATTATTTATTGTCATTCCCTTTTTTTTTTAAATTTATTTAAATACCAGGATTAATTTGACCGATTATGTTTTATTTTCTCCTTACTACCCAAATATTATACGAGCTATTCGCTTTTTTCCATTACAGATTTAACTCGCATCGGGATAAAAGTTTGTACTGTATCATATATGAGTTTAAATGGTATCCATGCTATTTGAAATTTTAGAAAAAGTGCTTATTTATTTATTTCATTTTAACGTCACGAACATATGACACACTTTTTTAAATCTAAAATCCGATTATATTAACCTACTTTTACATAAAGTTATTAAATTTTTTGCAACGCTATTCGCGTTCCAAATATCTACTCTACAACTCAAATTATGTAACCCAGAGTCTACAATTTCACATTGCGAAATAATGATCGACAAACATACTTAAACACATTACTTCCAGTATGTACATGTAGTAGATGCTGAAATATGCGGAATAAAAAAACATGCGTGCTGTTTACACGCGCTAGAATTGAAAGGTTCAATATTCTATCTCATCCTCTCGCAGGCTAAGTACTATAGATGTATGTGGTGTCGCTTTTTAGCCTTTTAGTTTCGTCGAGTTTCAAATCTTAACGACACTATAAAGTTTTCACTTCAAAAAGTCGAAGTCTATTCATCCCATGGTTTTTCTGTGAATTTTAATTTTTTGTAGCCGCAAAATATTAATCGACATAAGCGGGAGGTCAGTTTAG
The DNA here is from genome assembly GCA_031353405.1 of Baronia brevicornis. Taxonomy (NCBI): domain Eukaryota; kingdom Metazoa; phylum Arthropoda; class Insecta; order Lepidoptera; family Papilionidae; genus Baronia; species Baronia brevicornis. The sequence goes on from JASFAT010004591.1 coordinate 77,198, forward strand.
GAAAGCAAACAGTTTATAGGATAATGATTTACATTATATTAAGTTGCAGTAATTTGCGCCCTTAGTACTTGTAACTCGATTATTCCGTCACGAGTCACCGAGTTTCCAACATCATCATCATCAATCATCGTTATCCTTGCTACTAGACATACTCTGCTCACATGAGTCCTCACGAACGATGAATGTAAAGACCTCTGCATCAAAACGGTAATCCGTACAAATAAAATTATTCATAACAAAGCAGTTGGATGGCACAAGAAATCACTCCCGTGGCTCATATCTCTTTCCTTTTGACCCAGTGTCTAAACTAACAAAATATTATACAATAAATTGAAAATAAACTAATATAATTATTAAAATATTTTTTGATGGGAAGTAAATGGGAGGTGGCCATGAAAGTCTGAAACACCAAAAGAAGATGCGTCACACTTATGAAATGCGTATGCGAAATGCGTAAAAACCTTTAGGAAATATTAAATAGTGGGAGCGGAAAAAGTAATAGGAAGAAACAAAAAGTAAAGAAAAGGGATAAATATTGAGCCTCCAGCTCTAAGCTCCAGTTTTAAAGCACTTTCTGTCTGCGTTATAATATAATACCGTTGTATGTGCGTTACACTTAACAGAATAAGGTCACTTTTCCCATCTGATTCTCATATATTTCCCGCGGTTGCATACAGAGCTTCCCCATTTCTGATGGAATGGATTGCCGAAACATTCAGATTAGGGACAAAAGTGTATGTTGTTTTAATTATAATTTATTTATATATATATCATTATAATAATAATAGGAAACATGTAAAGCTATATATATCATATATGTATCGTTTTATATATAAAAGAGGTTAGGGAGAAGAAAAATACATGCCTTTACAAATCACTTCAAAAATCTTCGCCGTGGACATTTGGCCTACTTTCCACAATATGCAATTTAGGCGATATCAGCGTCAATATATCATTAAAAAAAGAATATTAAAAAAATAATTGAAGTGAAAGCTGTATCCGTGTCATAGTATTATTTGAGAGTTTGTTTTTATTTCAAATACGTCTTGCGCTATAACTAATTCTGTGAATGTGTTGTGTAATCATTATTTTTAAACTTAAATTATTTAGTGTATATTATAGTACTGAATAAAATTTTGAACATTGACAGACAACGCACAACTCACTGCACGTAAAAACAAAATTTTGCACAGGAATTATTTACGTTACATACGTTTGCATTAAGAAAGGATCTAAATAATCATCTTAAATGATAAACCATTCTCTACGGTGGTTTGAAAGAGAAAGAAAGTTTGTACGGAAGAACATTATTTTTTAAACTTAAAAATGTAAATATTTGTAGACTTTAGACTTAGAAATTGTTTTAATGTTACAAGAGCGGTTTTATATGGAAGAGGTTACTTGGATGATTGGTTTATATGGAAATATGGAAGCAGGTCACTTGATGGTCACCTTCCACCGCCGCCTATGACCATCGGCAGAATTAAGGGCACTGCAGATGCGTTGCCTACCTTAGCGTTAAGGATGAATCGCAATTCAAAAATTCATCCTCTAAAGTAAAAGAGGGGTAAAAGATGAAAGTTTATATAGGAAGTACGTCATATTTTAACGTTAGAAACGTGTAATTGGTGTTTGTTTCTAAGTGATTGTATTAGTGATTTTAGAGGAATGGAATTCTTCCTCTATTTTATTTATCATTAGAAGTCAAGAACTTGACAACATCAAGGACTTAAGTAGCACAGAATTCTACCAACAATCTCATATTATCCTGTGAATGGTTGGAAAAACAACGTAGACAAAAAATGTGCTGCATAAATTATGTGAAACTTAATAACAATTATTACATTGCAAAATCTTTCAGATTATAAGAGGACATCAGAATATATTGTTATAGGCTTATGGCGATAATAATTATAGAGGTCGGGCAATTTGGTGACTGAGAATTCGATGCTTAAACATTTCGGCATACAGCAGCGTTCATGCGAATAAATTTGCATTTATTCCGAAAGTGCGATGTTTGGTTGGCCATACGACCAGCGTACAATACAACTTTCTTTTCTCTGGTGGAAAAACATCAGAATCGGAAATTTTATGACTACATCGCTTAACGAACTGTTTCAAATTAATGGTGGATATTCGCGTCGAACAAATTGGGAAAAGTTGTATGAGCTGTCCATAAAATATATAATAAGCGGATTGGTGATTAAAGAAAAATAAATAAAGTTTTGCATTATGTTACACAATCTTTGAGTTGAGAAATTTTGTAATTCTGTTAACCAACAGAATGTTACTACTCTCGTTTGGAAATAATTTTTACTTCCATATCTGGATAAGAGTCATTTATTAGCATTTGCTGAAAATGTACAGAAGTCTTCAAGGTAAGTACTTCAATACATGGAATTATTGAGTCATTATCGTCAGTAGAATGCCAAAATCATTTTAAAGACATATGAATTTTAACTATGTATGAAAATCATTGCGTAATTAATAATATTACGTATAATACTTCATTGTAATATTTACTTAAGTTTTAACCATGTTTGTATTGATAAAAACAAGCTTCAAATGTTCCGATACCACTGGAGTAAGCAAAATAGACAATATTGTCCTTTAAGGCCGATTGGTTTCAGCGTTAAGGTCATTTGACTAAGAGGTAGCTACTTTTCATCAACAGTCATCACGACAGTCGAACAAAATTGTTTCTTATTTTATTTTTATAGTCGATTATAGTTTTTGAAACCTTGCCGCAAATGTAATTTAAATGCAAATTAATTTATACATAAAATATTCGATGTTGTCGACATCTACTTAGCAAAAATTTGAAAATTATATTCTATATAATTATAGTATACAAGGGAATATCGCAAAATTATAAATTTATTTTATATTTAGACATTTTCAGTTTATAAAATTACAACAACAAGTTGTCGTTCAAAAGTCTGACAATATATATCAAATTTTAAAACGTTATATAACTAGCTTTTCAGGCCCACCCGTGCTTGGTGACACTCAGATTTCTATGTACCGACGAAACCATCATGAAAGTTTCATTAATAACTATACGAACATTCATCGCAAGTGAATGAACGATGCGGGAATAAATACACAAACGTTCATTTTCATACATAAGACAGCGTTTTGAACGAATTGACAGGAGAGATAACCGATAAAAGGGTGGTCAGTAATATTTCATAAGCGAGTTGTATTCGCAGTATCGCGATAGACGCAACAGTTCAAAGCGAGCCAGTCAGATCCGCGGGCTACTGTCCGCGTTGCGAAGTGAAAGTGAACACAACGCGCACGTACGACGGCTTCGCAGTCCCAATAAGACAACACGCTGTCCGCATACCTCGCCAATTACCACGAGGAAATCGGAACGGTTCCGCCGTGCTCCCAGCACCCTAAGATCGGACGCTTTTTGCCTTTATTAGACCAATTTTCGCTACACCTGCACAAAATAACGCTCTCTGAATCAGTTCATATTTAATTGAAGAGTAAGTCATAAGTCAATGATAACAATTATTAACCTAATTTTATTATCACACTTATTTCAATCTTTAAAGAAAAGATTGGAATAAGTGTGATCATAAAAATTAAGAATGAAATAATAGCATAAAAAGATTCTTAGAAAATAGAAAATTAATTTTAGATTCAAAAAACACGGTTATGGTCGAAAGTTGACCACTGGACGAGCACTAGTAATTCTAAAAAGACAAGATTTGTTTTAAAATACATACATACATCAATCAGCTAATTATCGATAATACAAAAAATCTAATTACATTTACAATAGACTGAATAATGATGTCTGAAAAAAACCACCGCGTCTGTTGTGAAAAAATAAATTGAAACCAAATGAATACAACGCGAAAGGAAAATAAAATGCGCGTGTTATGCAGCTATCATTTTTTCAAAATGGTTAATATATTTTATTTTATCCGATTCCATCCTAAGACCGTAGTTTAATATTTAAAAAAAATATTTTTAATTAGTTAACAATAAAATCATTTTAAATACTGCACCTATGTACCACAATTGTTATGTAAATCTAACAAAGTTTGTATACTCAATTCAAAGAAGCCAACATAATAAGAAATCGCATGTGAATGGAGAGTTGAAGTTATATAACAATCAAAAGTGAAAAATGTTAATCTCGGGACCGTGATAATTTTTAAGATAAATATTTATATTTTGATTAATCTTGATAATCCTTGAACGTATGTAAGAGTATAAAAAATGCATAGATATATGCAACGGGAATATTATAACACATTTTTAACAAGGTGAGATTAACGTATATTCTCCAGAAATGGAGTGGCTCCGTGCCCAGAAGTGGAGCATGTATGGCATGTATGCAACAAATCTATTAACAGTCAGCCACAAGTAAATACAAATAAATAATCATATAATATGATTTTTTATGAAAAAAGTACAAATTTAATGGTTTTGTGCAACGGGTGACTTGTGATGGGAGACATAATTGTACGCATGAGTGTGTATATATATATATATATATATATATATATATATATATATATATATATATATATATACACAACGTATCGTATATTTACAAAAATCAGATTAAGTAATTTAGATTTTATTTCAATGCATATATTAAGACATATATTATCTTTATGACAGTTCATAAGCTATTTCTGAGCGATGTTTCTAATTTTTCACGAATTTTGTTGAACAAGCGTCGAACAATGGTTTACAATTTGTTATGTTGTCGCTGTGAGGTTAGCGACATAGAATTCTAACCCCGTTTCTTATCGTGTATACAAGTAGATGTGGACAGTACTATAACTCTGAATAATAAGAACCAACCTGTAATCCCTATTCCGCTCGCCAAGCATGGGGATTACTACAACACCCCTCAATTTAAGAATGACAATGTTTAGCAGTGGAATGTTACGGTTGTATGTATGACGACAATAAACAAGTTCACCAAATCAAATGTTCTAAAGTTATATTAATCATAGGTGATGGAGAAATATGTTCAAACTTCTACTTTAAGCACACTGCGATAGAAACTACTGTTGATCTCTGCCAACAAATTCTATTATATGATTTAAAACGCGTCGTAGGAGCAGTGTCAAAAACGTGTAGGGGACCTAATCAAAGGGGCATTATTGTCTATTACAGCTAAAATATCGGTGACGGATAGCCTAATCTTTTATTTCAAATACTTCTTAGAACAGTATTGAATCCAGATGTGTATGTATGTATACTGTTAGAAGAAAAAAATCTACACTAATCGGGTGCTAAGACAAAACTATACAGCATACGGCTGTGGTTTTTAGCTATATATCACTACAGTACAACTAGCCAGAAAGAAAAATTTCATTATTAGACATTTACTACATGAACGAGTTGCGATATTGTAAAAGAGTATTTTTCCTGAAACTTTGTTCCACGCACCACTACTCTGTGGAAGCAGCTACCTACAGCGGTGTTTCCGAACGGATATAATATTGGAACCTTCAAAAACAACCTTACATATTACTCTTAAACCAGCAACACTTCTACAATTTATCTACATATGATATTGTAGATATGTACGGCGTTGATGGCTTTCCATCAGGTGTTATACCTCCTCGTTTGCCTGCTTTTAACCAGGTTTGCTCAATCTACATAATTATTTTAAATATTTTGTGAAAACAAACTCGCATTCGTTATTCGCGAACATGAATTTAAAACTATAATTGGGATGTAATATGTATATATATAGATATAAGGAAATCTATTGCAACTTTGAATGGATAGGGACTTTGATAGGCTTTCATTGCGAACTCATTTTGTATTGGTCGTGACGGCGAAACGCTGAAGTTAACGGGGTCGCCATAACAAAACACGTAAGACATTTTTGTTCAGCTTTACCTAACGTACTACAAACTTGTAATAATCACGTAACTTTAGAGCTCTATTCAATTTAAAATCCAATCAATTCATATTTTATTGCTTCATAAAACTATATTTCTGACCTGTTGCTAGGTCGATTATATTTTTAATTAATCAGATTGTAAATAAATCACATGTGTGTTTAAGAATCAAAATCTACTAAAAGAATCACATCGTTAGAAAAGCTGTGTATAACAGACCAATAATTTAATTTTATTTGTATATTTATTAATGGTGGAGCCATAGTGTAACAAAAATATACATGCAATATTCATGCTACCATATTTATAATATACTATATTTCGGGCCGGCTCAACCGGGGAAGTATCTCATCCTTACAGAAGATCGGCGTTAAGTGGTAACAGCAGTTGTCCATATTCGGCGAAAAGATGTTTCTTTTTAATCATGGAAAAAACATTACATTCCTCACCGTTCATTTTTAAAATCGTGTAATTGGGTCCAAGGAGATTTGCTTACATCATATTTAAGAGGATGATTTGAGGATCATCGTGAATGATTTGAGGATTTTCAATACCATAGAACCGACAATTTTGTTTGTTTACAGTTTCGCTTAACGTGAAATGAGTTTTATGGTTTATGATGATTTTTTGCCAAAAAAGTTCATCACTTTCAGCCATATCAATAACTCTTTAAACCCATTCCAATCGATATGGCTTATCGGCAGGTAACAGTTTTTTCAGTCAATTGAATCTTGTACGAGAACAAATGCAAATCGTGGCGCAAAATGCAACGTAAAGTGGTTCGTTTTATGGCCAACTGCTCAGATCAACGTGTTGTTGATCTCTGAACACTGGCCTGTACTAGTGCAATATTATCATTCGATCACTTTGGTCGCTTGTTATTTGGATGCTTGGGATTAGTAAGTGCCTCACCAGTTGAAAATCTTTCATATAAACGACACAATGTGGTCGCAGAAGGCGCAGTTTTCACTTTATTCATTTTTCTCCATGTACGTTGAGTTTTCACGATTGACTTGTTTTGTTTAATGTGAATTTCAAAAATCTGAGAGCGTTCGCGTGGCGTGTACATGGCAAAAAGTTCCTTAGACTGACGCTTCAAAAGCGCTACGTGATTGGTCGATCTGACGGGTAGCTGTCGAAAATTACAGTCATGTTAGATCTTTTCATCGAATATGGACAACCCTGTATACATAATATGTTATTTCGTACGGTGAGAGCAGGCTTCCGTAGAACCAGTTAGTTTGTTTCATTTCCCCTTTCTTAATTTCCTTCTTCCCTCTCGTTATTTCCTTCTTCCCTTGCTATTATTCATATTTCTACCCTAAAGTAGGCGTCACATCGGTAGTTACATAATAATGCAAATGTTTATGGACAGCGATGATTGCTTATCATCAGTTGATCTTGTCTCGATTGTTTTTTTCTTCCAAAAGAAATGTACCTATTTTAAATGTTCACGCTCTGCGTCGAAGAAATAAATATATCATGTAAAATAATGAAGGCTGGAAAATACTTTCGATGTCGCGTATAATCTGTTAAACGAAACCCTGTCCGGAAATATCCTCCATATATTAGGTGTACAAATAAGTTTCCGCAGTTTTTTATAAAAAATTAGGAATTTATTGTAAAGGAAAAGTACATTACGTTTTATTCAAAGTATTTTCCATCATTTGCCACTACTTTTCCCCATCTTTCTGGCAACATTCGGATACCCCGTCGAAAAAACTCTTCATCTTTTGACGCTATCCACAAATCTACCCAATTTTTGGTGTCTTCATATGATGTGAAGCGCTGCTCAGACAGACCATGTGCCATCGACCGGAACAGGTGATAATCAGAAGGGGCTAAGTCTGGTGAATACGGCGGGTGGGGTAAAACTTCCCAGTTGAGTGTTTCCAAGTATGTTTTTACCGGCGCCGCAACATGTGGACGAGCATTATCGTGTAAAAGAATAATTTTGTCGTGTCTGGAGTAGTAATGGGCGCGTTTTTCCTTAAGTGCCCGACTCAATCTCATCAATTGTGTTCGGTAGAGAGCTCCAGTAATGGTTTCGCTTGGTTTCAGCAATTCATAATACACGACACCAAGCTGATCCCACCAAATACACAGCATGAGTTTTTTTCCATGAATATTCGGCTTAGCTGTCGATGTTGATGGTTCGCCGGGCTTAACCCATGACTTTCTCTTCTTTGGATTATCGTAGTGAATCCATTTTTCGTCACCAGTGACTATACGATGCAAAAAACTCTTTTTTTTATTCCTGGCAAGCAGCATTTCACTCATGCATAATCGGCGTTCAACGTCTCTCGGCTTTAGTTCATATGGAACCCAATTTCCTTGTTTTTGAATCATTCCTAACGATTTTAAACGATGTGAAATTGCTTGTTGAGTCACTTGTAGAGTAAGTGCAAGTTCTTTTTGCGTTTGGGACGAATCTTCCTCCAATAGTACTTCTAATTCCATGTCTTCGTACACTTTCGGCCTTCCACTGCGTTCTTTGTCTTTAACGTCAAACTCACCGTTCTTAAACTTTTGAAACCATTCCTGACAACTTCTCTCACTTAAAGCAGCTTCACCATATGCTTCTAGAAGCAATCGATGCGCCTCAGCTGCAGATTTTTTCACATTAAAGAAGTAAATCAAAAGTTCCCGCAAATGATGCTTATTCGGAATAAAACTTGACATTTTTGCACGAAAAAAATTACGTGATGCTGATACGGAATCACTAGTACTTTAAGGTTATGGTGTTGCCAGATGACTAAACTTGGGATATTACGTTTTACATCTGACAATTTCTCCATAACCTTCTGGTGGGGCCATCTTTTGACAAACCGCGGAAACTTATTTGTACACCTAATATATTTATTAAAATACCCTTTACCCAGAAGTGAAAATATATATTTTTGACATGTGAGGATATATAATTATCATAAGTTAACACCAGGGAACCTACATATATTTGTGATTCATGATCTTTCAAAACATTACACGATTTAACACGCTTACTGATTATTTCTGCGGTGCGAGTGCCTTATTAATATTGTTTGCCAGTTATTAAAGACTTTATCACAATCATTCTTGTGGCTACCGCTTTAATTAATGCTTAACATCTACGTTTTCAGGCTAAAGAAATACGCCCGCAGATTTTGTAAATATTTTTAAACAAATTTTCTTATTTTATATTGAACAACGTAATCTGCTTTATTCACTTACTTAAACGTTTAATTAAAACACCTGTTTATCTGTCACAAAATAAGAAATATATAGTATACAATGTATAAAAATCAAACATCATGTTTTTATGGAATTGGAAGGCAAATACACAAGGTGTGTCACCTGATGGAAAGCTATCAATGGCGCTTATAGACATCTGCGACCCTACATGCATAGCAGAAGCTTACCCTACAACCGTTTATCATACGCCATTGCTACAGAGTAAACTTTTATCATAAAACGGGATATTTAAATTCTACTATAATACCATACTGATCGATATATACTTATTGCAATTCTGAAGATCTCCCTACAATGGCCGTAGTTGGCAGGTGAAAAACGAACACATTACGCTTTATGACATCATGGGGGACGCGCATCAAATAGTGTTATTTCTATTGTTATTGGTCTATAGTGGGAACAAAAAATACAGCGCAGGTAGCATCCTTAGTACCACTGTAGCTGGAGGTATCAATAAGTAACCACTTATCAAAGAGAATACGTCTACTAGCAATGCCACTACGTATACTAGTGCTGTATCTCGCTTCATACTTGTTATTTTCAGGTAGCTAACTTGTCAAATAAAATGCGATTTTTCTTATAAGTAAACAAATTAAAAAATTCCATATTTTTTGTCCACTAAAAGAGACTCAAACTATGGAGTTATTAATATATTAAAATGGACCTTCTTATTAAATTTTCCTGATTTTAGTTAAGTGTAGCACATCGTTCAAGTCTCCGGCGGTATTATTTTTCAAATCAATTACTAAATTATCTGTAATATATATGACAAAAATTTATAATATATATAAGTCAATTGAATTTTATCTTAATAAATGGTTCTCCCATTAAATTAGACACTCATTTCTGAACGAAAAAATCACTTACTATATTTTGAAATGTCTTTAACTAACATTTTCATCTTAGGACAAAAATTAAAGAGACGAAAGCTAAGCCAGGGAGAGCTGGTAGCTATATTATGGACAGCTACAATCCAATATAATACCTATAAAGGAAGTGTGACAAGTAAAGCCAAGGTCTTGGTGAGCATTGCTACAATCAGTCGTTCTTGTCGCAAGCGAGTTGTAAACACCATTGTTTACATGGCTACACCCATTATGGGCTGATAAGAAGACTTATAACCTTTGTTCTTCGACGTTCCATCTGAAACACGTACTAGTATTTTTTTCACTCATTCACAGGTTGTCTAATTAATAATTTCTTTGACTTTATACGACTCGCACAGGGTATAAATGATGATGATAATGAAACAACCTGCAATATTAAGCCCTTTTAGTAAATACTCACTAAATACAAATTTAAAAATATTAAGCTAAAGTTCGAAAATGATAAGGCAAAATTGTTGTAAAAACCAAAACAGAAAACCCCCGTAACAACAATAAAATAACTTTTCACGTGTGCAATTTAACGAATCCTGTTTTCAAGCCTCGCAATAACGGGGTCCCGCAGAGCGATGGTGTAAATAAATAAAGCGATGGGAGGACATCGACCCGACTTGATCAAATCGTATTCAACTTACATTAATAATGTATATACGATTTTACAATACTATGTATCGAGTTCACTGTACACTCAATATATTGTACCGATGATTCATTTGATTGCATACGATAAGTTGTAATGTCTAAATTCTAATGTAACTTTAAACAATGACAAATCTCATGACACTAGCACAGGATCATCATAAGATCCAACTTTTCCAGATTTTGAAAAGGATTAAATAATAAGTTGGTGTCATGATCTACAGAATGAGTATTCACTTGCATTTTAGTTTACAATAATTAAAAAGAAAAAAAATTATCTATAATATATTATTAAGAACGTATATAATATCTCTGTAACACGGAAGCACTTGCAACAAGTTAGTTCAACGGCGAAGGAAAGTAGCTTGGAATCGCGTAAAGGGACAACGGCCTTCGCACCTGGGAGGTGCAATAGCACACTCGCCAGCGACTGGAACGGTTGCTATTTTTACACCGTCCACTCTATCTTATTTACTATTCTGGGCCGCGACTCATTGAATTGTGGTTATTATGTGCAAGTTGGATATGTGCCAGCAAGTCTCAGATCTAACACGCCGATAGCAAGATATTCGAAGAATTATATTGTGATCTTAAAAGTGGTTCGAAGAAAATAAACTTCAAATTGTTCTCGTGAAGTTTTCACAGGGAACAAATTCAAGGGTTTGCTTTCTTGAACGCTTCGTGTGTTAAAATAATTAGCTTATGTTAGCAAGGAAGAATTATTAAACCGACTGAAAAGAAACGTCAAATCAGAACAGAAGGAAGTATGATTGGGCACTTGGTGTGATGGAGGTGTGAAAAAAAGCAAGGTTAAAGTCGTATAGGGAATTGAAAAATATAACGTTAGACCTAAAAAAGTCGACAAATGCTAAGCACTAAGTTATGTTTGGATGTTTCACAGAAAACAATGGGAATGGAGTGTAGTAAAGCAGAAAATAAGCATCAACGGGGTCATTTACATACGACATGGGCAAGTGGCTTGCGACGAGCAACAAGAGAAGAGATCACGTTAAACCGGCAGTGAGCGAGGTGCCTACAAGAAAACCGGTCGAAGGCGCCGACTGGCGGCGCGACCATCGCCCAGGGATTATCGCTTTGTAAACACAATTGCATTAACTACATTTCGTGTAACGACAAGTAATTTAATATGAGGACATTATTAAGTAAGCTTTACATTATAATCCGTAACGATTGCTATTTATCTAAAACCGATCGGTGCGGTGGTGGATCGGTGCAAGTAAATCAAACAATATACATATAATAATATTTGCAAATCGATTTTAATCGGTGGATGCCATTCACAAGGTCATTTCACGACGCCGTATCAGACAACTTCATTCATTAACGACGCGACAAATTTACTTTTTGTAATAATTTAGAACATAAAAAGTTTATAGAGCAGCCACCACAACGGCAAGCAAAACGAAATTGACTAAGTGGGTCATCATATAGTTTCGCAAGCGTATCGAGTGCCGCAAGCGCTAACTGGTACGCCTGAGGCGAGTCAAGGCCCGTGCACTGCCGCCGAATCCACTCCAGACTTCGCCTTGATCACTAATACAACCTCCTAATCAATCTTGTTATTAGAAAGTTAATTTTTTTTTAAATAGAAGATTACCAATTTTAATATTACTCGAATTCTTGTTAACAACAATCGATAGACCAGTGAAAGATACGAACTCACGATGCAGATCGTTGACCACTGTTAAGTAAAAACCATGTGTTTTACCCAACAAATAAAACAATATTTAAAAGTTTAGAAACGTATTATAAAAATTCAAAACAATAAATACTTCCTTATTGTTTCAAACGTAAAACGTAACGTTTTTTTTTGTACAATTACTATATTTTGATTGTAAACAAATTTATAAATTACATTACGATGTTAGTTTTTTTAGCTAAGGCGTTACGTAACTTAAAATGAGTACAAAATGTTTGTGTAACTTAAACAGTAATAAATATTTAAGAAAGACCTAATCTTTTATTTAGAATGGACGTATACGTTTTGTAAAATCGATTATTTTTTTAGATATTTATAGTGATAGAGACTCACGACTAGAACGTATCACATGCACAAAAAGTGTATGAGCTACCTAGATAACGTCCAGGATTGTAATTAGTAACTAAATAAATTCTACCATTGAATCCAATCTTATGATATCATTTTTTTTTATTTCTTTGACGTAATAAATCGGTATTTTATTTTTCAAACATTAGTCTGTTATCGATTTAAAGCTCCTATTACTTTTTTGTAAAGAGAAAAAGCAGCAAAATATCTCCTCAGGCATCCTCTTTCCTGTCTCTTTATTCTGTACTTTTAGCAAGTTCATATATAACATATTACTATAACATTAAAATGCTAGTCCTTTACTTTTTCTCGTACTTTAAATTAAATATTATATATCTTATAATAGTTTCACAAAAAAGGTCAATTGGAACATAATGTGTTATAACATTATCGTTAAATCAACTGAAACAATTCCATTTAAAAAAAGTGTGTACCTACATTTCTTGCAACTATTCATTATTTTTAACGAAGTATAAAACAATTAAATTACTCAACACTAACAACTTAATAAAAATTTCATGAGATAAGGTCGATGATATAAACAATATGGACATGGATGTGCCGTTATTATGTCACTCATCTTGATAATCAACAAAATAATTATAAAGTGTCATAACAAAGTTATTAATTAGGTAGGTATATAAAGAACTTGAACGGACTGATTTAGTATTTAAAATATCTTATTTTCTTCAGTATATCCTCCACCTTTGTTGTAGGTCTAATGTCTTCTGCTTCTTTGTGGTCTTTTAAGGTCAAGTTTAAGATACTTCTAAAATAGCGCTGGACAGGACATAGACAAGGGACAATAGGATAAAACGGACGAAAATTATAACTGAGTGGCAACCACGTGATGGTAAAATAAAGACAGAAGAGCAGACAGATTAAGAGATGCATAAATGATATTAAGGTTATTGGAGGGACAATCTGGTACAAAAAAAGTAGGGAATAGAGAATGGAAACAGCAGGAAGAGGCCTATGTGTCACACAGGACACGCTATATACTAAACCGTCAAGTTAGTGTGTTCTTTTTTATGGATAGGAAGGCGAACGAACAGGCGTGTCACCCGATGAAAAACATTCAACGCTGCCCATAGATATCCGCAGTGCCATGAGCACTGCAAAAGCGTTGCCGGCCTTTAACGAAAGTGCAGGCTTGTTTTTTGAAAGTAAAAAAATTTACATTTGTATGTAAAAAGTTAGTATTAGCAATAAAAGCTTAATAATAATAGTTAAAAATATACAAAAATCATACATGTACTTTACACATACTTATATACATACACATACTTTGATTTTTAATTGTAAAAGAACCGTTGAGGAAAAACTGTTTCAAGGTGTTTTCTTTGATTTTTTTCGATTAAATTTCTATTAATTGAACTGATTGTCAATTATATTCGCACTAAAAAATTAAAATCGCTCGTTTTTGTTTATGAACTTAGTGTTTTATCTAAAATGTATTTATTATATAAATTTGTATAACAAATAAATTATTATTATATACATATATATAATATACATTAATTTTAGTTACAATATTAACTTTAATGTATTTATTTTATTATATTATATATTTATGTAATACAATAAATATATTTATGTAGGCAAACGACGAACTTTGTATTTCAATAGTCAGTAATAGTTGTCACCTACATACATATGCAATATCAAGAGCACTGTAGATTCGTTGCCTACCTTAGAATAAAATACGAGTAACGGGAGCAGAAGAGGGTCGAAAGGGGAAGAAAAAGGCAATGCTTTTACTATAACTATGATGTTGCAGATGTCTACGAGCGGCGTTAACTGTTTTCGATAAGACAGCACGCCTGCTCGTTTTTGCTATTGCTGAACACTGGTTGGCAGATAAGAAGGGTATTTCCTAGTTAGTGTGTTTGTAAGACTATTTGCGTGAGAGGCAATCACAGACATCGACAAACACCCACACACACTGGTAGTCTATAGTTTACCACTATTGAAGACTGTATATTTTTCGTAGCTTTGTGACATCTATGGTAACTTATATGTCCGACGTATTATATTTCACATTAAAACAATGTTACTTAAAAAGTATTATCGATTAATAGTAATTAAAAAACACCTCCATGATCGATAAAAATATATCTATATGTTTCTATATCTCATTTTGTTCAAACTTTTTTGCTAGTAATCTTAACCATCATTATGAAAATATTATGAATTATGGTACATAAAGATAATGTACATTTACATAATATATTATTTGTACGTAAAATATTTATTTATTTTAAACTTATATTTAAGCCTAATATTGTCTCGTCTGGATCAGATTAAAGAATTTTAAATATGTCATACTAATAAACTTATTATTACTTGAATTAACATTAATAAGTACTTTTCATTTTTCTCATGTATATAAGAGACATAACTTACCCCTTCATTTCCGGGTAGGAACTGTATTTTAGGTTTTGCCAATTTGTCCTGGAAAAAGAAAGATTTTTTGTTAGTTATTGATCATGTAAACAGATCTAATTCCTAGACGTCATACTAATGACGTAGTGAGTGTTATAATATGGTGTAATTATGTAATAAGGGACCATGCATAAATTACGTCCCACGTTAAGGAAGAGGAAGAGGGTCAACAAAGTGTGACATCAAGAGACGAGAGAGGGACGAGTCATAAGGTTTGTGGTACCACGTATATAAACATAGTGCTAAAACTCTAAAATTCCATTCCACGTCTGAAAAAGACTAAAATCTACATTGGTGTGAAGTAATTTATGGATGACCCCTTATATGTATGACTTTTATAATCTGTATTGTAAATTTAAATTTTTACTATCGCAATATACATAATAAAAATAAAATTAAAGTAATATTTTTTTAAAACGATATTTAAATATATGTATGGTTAATTTATTTTACTCTTTATTCATAAATAAAATATTAAATAATTAAAAATTAAACAAATTTAGCCGTAACACTGTTATTATGCAAACTTGACTTAGGAAAGCCACCTTAGAAATTTAAAGGTTTTTGCTTCGATAGATCCTGCAATGGTTTTTTTTTTCGATTTTAAACCATTTAGCGAGCATGCAATACCATTCAAATATGGCTATGGCTCTTGCGAGTACTAAAATAAACTTAACGGGCCTTAGTTTGCCAACTGAAAGTGAAACATGTTATGTTTGCTTAAACGGTTTAAATTGTAAGAAATAATCATTGCCTCTGCAGTCTACAAGCAAGCGATATGCAATATTATGTACATTTCTTCTTTCGTAGATAATAATGAAACTAAACTTGTTGGCAGCACTTAATAGCTTTAATGCTAGCTACCACTTTCGTTATGAAAGGTCAGGCAATTGTTTGAAATAATTCCTGTCGCTAAATTCCACAATCGCTCATCTCGCCAAAAAGAAAAGTTTCATCGCCACCATCTGGATAAGTGATGATCCAGTGCTTCACCCGAAACTTCTTTCCACGGTGGTGGTGACCTTGTGGAACCAGCTACCTTCAGCGGTATTTCCGAACCGATACGACATTGGCACCTTCAAAAAACAAGCCTCGACATCGATTATCCAATTGAATCGGAGGCGAAGTTACCGCTTTAGTAGTCAATGGGTTAAAAATCGACAAAATGCCTATTTCAATTTTTCTATTTAAATTCGTACATACTCCATCGCCACTGTGACATGGAGCAATGATAGATAGATATATGCAGTGGATAGATATTTTATTATAGTTTTATAAATTTATTTTCATTACAATTTTCAGATATACATACATATACATATGAGAAGAGAGAAAATGGTACTAGTATCAGTTCAGTAATCGGAACGTTACGGGGAAAAACGCAATGACGAACAATAAACAAGCGGGAACCCCTGATGCAAAAAATCGTTACAGTATTTCGTTGAGTTACACTTGCAAGTACAACGTACTATGAATCATAACTAATAAACGACCGTTCTTATTACACAAGGTTAAGTCAATAAGGATATTAGACATAAAATACATAACACTTTGGGCAAATAAGACAATTTTCCACGTAAACTAAAATTTGCCTCTAAGATCGCGCGATTCGATCTAATCTATATTAGTAAATTATGCTATAACAAATGGGATCGTTATTCAGTCAGTTCCTGGACAAAGATCAAACACTGAACGTCAGTGTGCGGAAAGTTGACCAATAATAAGAAAAATAAAAAAGAATTTTCGTTATGTATGCACAATTGAAGCTTATTGTAAATCCTTAATTCCCAAGACGCCTCATTTCTGAAGGAATGGACATTACCCTACCACGCTTGTTCAAGGTGGATTGAAACTCATAAACTAGAAATAAATACCTGTATGCACAACATATATTTATCCCAATGCAGAAATCAAACCCGTTACAATCGATTTCGAAAATAGTAGCTTCGCCACTGAGATAATCAGGAGTCAATTAGATCATCAATTTTATGAATTATATATTATAAAAATAGACAAAGTATACAAATAATAAGTAAAGCGTACGTAGCGTAATTAAAATTGTAATTTGACGGCAAGAAATAAAACTTGTTGGGCAAGGAGTCGGTGCGGCCACAATAAGCAAGTCTCAGCAACTCGGGTTGCACAACCGATGATCGTCGGACGCGAGAAACATAACTAGACGGCAGTGTCGATGATGTAAACTTAAAAATTGCTTTACTTACTTAACAGACAAACGCGATGTGAAATCCAAAGAGTTGCATTGACGTCTAAGTATGGGGGTGGGGACAACCCGGAACTAGCACTCGTTATTAGACACGACTACAGATTCACTTACATAGATTAAACTTTATGAGTCAGGGTAGCGTTTCCTGAAACTTCATGAACTGAAATATTTTGAAAGGTTTTTAACTTTACTGATTAGTGAATAAAACTTTACTGATTAGCGAATGAAACTTTACTGATTAGTGAATGAAAGCCCCAGTATATACACTGTAAAAAATAGACCTTATATATTGAAACAAGATCTGAGGTCGTGAGTCGTATACTCTTTCATTGGACTAGTGAATCATATTTTTTTAGCACAGACATTACTAGCTTTGTTAGAATGGTTAGCAAGTGTTTTAACAATATCAAAACATAGCTCATCTTCTTATAAAGAAAAAAAATAAGAAGAAAGTTTACCGTCTTCAAATCACAACTGGATTAATTGTTAAGTAATTGAAGCCGACACTAAGAGAACAGAACAAGCAATTATTTAAACATCAGCAACAAACATGGTAGTGGAATTCTTTATCACATAATATTTGCAATAAACCAATCAAACACTCTACCTATTTAAAACGCAACATAACAATAATTATCTTTCATTATCTTAAATCTTTGGTTCTATTTCTGATATATCAACCATATTTATATTTAATATTTATTCATATTCATAACGTTTACTAAATTTCTTTGTTTCTTACTTATGTGTTTATTTATCTACTCTTCCAAATGTTCTTTCATAACCCAAGTTGGTTGGAAGAAATCTCCAACGGTGATCAGCTCAACCTTTATACATAATTTTTTATTGATTACAATGTTCGTGTGCAATAAAAAATATGACATACATTAAAATTTTCCACATATGTATCCACATATAACAGATTGTTTGCTTGCTTGTTTGCCTTCCTATTCCATGAAAAAAAAAACATAAGAATAGATTTTTCAAAACATTAATTTAGTTTTAAAGGGTGAATGAATAAATTTGTAGTGTATAATATCTTATAAATAATATATTCAAATTCTAACGAGTTACGAATGCCAAACCAGTTTCAATAGGCAAGGTCATATTGGCATTAATTTGTATTCAATTGTATTTACTTCTTATACTGGTTCATAGATATTGTAAGGTCTTTATGAATACATAAGATAGGATATATTCCGTAAGGTGTCGACAACATTAATTACTCTATGACTTGAGTAAAAAGCACAAATCTAGTATGCTCTCACTATACATACTATTGAATGTGATATAAAATTGCAAAAAAAAATGAAAGAGCATGTCTATATAATAAGGGTGAAGAATTTATATATACTCATAGTACAAAAATATATTTCCTTGCTTGTAATATTTAAGGGGCAATAAACAAGAATAAAATTAACACGTATTAATGAATGTTTTGCAGATCGAAAATATTAAAAAGTTATTTCGGCCTTGTGTTGAATCGCTATTGGTATACAGAGTGAGGCAATAAAATACCTGCATACAGACTGACCTTAGCGGAATATACCGACGACCTTTTAGTGCTGCAGAATAGAGCTTTTAAGAATACTTCACATACAAAACAGATAAACAAATGACAGATATAAATTAGTAATTTCGTCCTTTGTTACAAACATATTTGTGAATCCCGGCATAAACTAGAGTCACCCGTTCGTTCCCCTGGACGTCGTACGAGACGATTATAAGAGCAATAGAGCAAGTAGATAGGCAACAGAGTCCAGCTAAGTAATGAAAACAACCCAATTCGCTGTTACGGCTATATAAAATTTATTATTAAAATTGTATAATAAAAACTATACTCATACATGCATAGTACATATTTTAGTGGAATAATATTATCTTCATTATAGCAACATTGTAGCTGAGGTGGAGATAAAGCAGAGAGTAATTCAACCAAAACGGTTGCTGATATAACGACGCGTTGAATTTACCGATACATCGGAAAGAACTCATAAATAACAGATATAATTTAATAATTACAACACAACTTAAAGATGTCAGTCGAATTTAAAGCATTAGTCAATATTCCTAATATTAATAAAGTGACTGTTGACAATATACAAAAAAATATTAAAAACATTGACTGTATAATATAAATATTGGGGAAACATTGATTGTATAACATATTATGATTGCTATATGGTGTTCTCCTGCTACGCTATAGCCGCTTGGTCTTAGACCTAAAGGGCCTGAAGTAAAATATTTTATAACTCAACCAAGCGATAAAGAAATTGGCAACACTATTATATGTACAGGACACCTATATGTATATATAGGTGTGTCCCGTACATATAATATATCGTATGCATGCAGTATAATATATAGTATCCTGTACATATAATATATAGCATGTCTGACACACCTGACACCAACATTTGATTATTGGAATTTGTTAGTGTAATATGCTATTTGCCCACGCATCGGACATCTCCTTTCCCTCTTTTTTGTGTATTCTCTTTTTTACATTGGCCATACGGCCTTTGCAACTTCATCGTAAAGTGAAGACAGCAAAAACGATTATATGGCGATACAAGTATGGCGCAATCAAATCCTAGGACGCACACGAAATAATGGATATACTACGATACAAGATGTAAGAAAACTTGGTAAATATGTATAAACGATCAAAACTCAGGTAAGCAAACCTCAAAATAAAATTTAACCTCTAAAGATCGGATTCTGGTTATTTCTTTAATATGACCGATCATCCAAATCCCGAATCAGTGTCATTTAAAACACATCGGATGACGAGGACCCGTGTATCGAACAGATCGACTAACATTTCACACAATGGTTTGAATCAACTGTTTTAGACTAAGATAGAAAATAAGTGTTAAAAGTAAGCATGCTACATACAGGATTGAAAGTTTTATTATATATCGCTATATTGCTGTCCTATTAATTTCTATAGATTACCCTCGCAAGCTAGTAAATTTGCCACTTTTCTTACAGCCCATATATGCCCCACTACTTAACCAAACAAACACTTTTGATTACTTTGGACTTCCTGTAAAGAATTCGATCAATATTTTACTAAAAAAGTAATTCTTCTCTACATCTATCCATCTTTTACTCCTATTTTCATATCAAATATGTTCACATGTACTTTTAAAACAATTCTTTTCACTATCGAAACATGACAAACGAATCCAACCATGCTAAAATAATAATATACTTTAACTACAATAACCAAAATTCGTTAGCAAATCTACAAAGCCGCAACCTTGTTAAATGCTACCTTGATGGCTTAAAAAACTTAAGGGAGCACATCTGTTTGCAAGTCACCGAGTGGGGACAACCAGGTGCCAAGGTTCGGGGGACGAGGGTGCGACGACCCCGGTCTCCCGGACCCTATCACACGTGGCGAGCGCGTACGCGTCAAAACACACTAATCTTAACTCTCCGACACTTTGTAAGCAGGGAATAAATTCAAAAGAATCCGATTAAAAGACAACTTCGTATTTCCACACGAACATTTGTCCTTCGAAACTATATTTGTAGAAAAAGAACATTTGGAAGTTGCATCAAGTGTCCGCTGCAAAAATTATTGCAAAACTTGCAATCAATGAGCCGATATTTCAAATAGTTTTGGTGAAAACGGTTCGATAAAGATTTAAGATAACTATTACTTTCAACTGGTGGCATGCAATAATGGCGTGTTTTTAATAATCGACCAAATCGTAAATTATTACCTGTATTTAAATTAAAATAACAATGTATATAAGTTCCTAATTGATAATGCGTCAACGTAATACATTTATTACAATTTTTTGTGACAAAATGTAATATATAAAAAATATACAAGCTATTTACATTTTCATGAGTTCATGCATTTTTATTTCAAAGAGTTTATTTAAATAAAATTTAATCGAAAAAAACATGTTAGCAATAACTGTACATTGATGAATCTATTTCTAACTAATTATATACATTTTTATGTATTACAGTAATTGATTTCGTAGTGATTTATTCTAGTAGTATTTTATTCTGCAAGAGCTTTGTAGTGATATTGGTCTGTATCAAATGATGTGGTCAAAAAATTACTTTGTTGAAGTACATGCAAGATGGCGGCTATTTTCATGTATTTTTCAATTCCAAGCAGTTTTAGCAATATTTGTATTATGTACATATTGCCAAAAATACTATATAAAAATTATTTTAATTTTATATATAATATTATACAATTTTAAAAAATTAAAGATTTCCCCTATTGGTGAAAGAGAAATGCTACTATTTAGTGAGTGCAACATCGTTTGTATGTTTCTCTATATCATTAGAAGAGCTGAACCGATAGTAGCGTCACTTTTCACGTGCTTCCAGCGAGAGTTTATTACTTCTCAGTAATATAAAACTAGTAGTATCACGTTATGCCTAGTTTCCACTGCGAAAGAATAATGAGCGAATAATAGCTGAACGGGCCGAGCTAATTAGCTAAAATAATAAAAGTTAGGAATTAATTAACAAATATATAATATTAGTTAGTTCCCGGCATAGATTAGGGCCACCCAATATTTTCCCGATGTTGTTGAACAAGGCAACTATTGGAGCATTTGTCGTCGATAACAAATTTGATGTTTTCAATATTAAAATATATCAACTTAAGCAATCGCTGGGACATCTTTGATAGTTAGTAAATTACATTTTTTTTTGTAAATTACATTTAAAGAACTTATTACCCTTACCCTTATTACTAGATATTATAATATAAAAGTTTTATGCGCAAGCATTTAGATATATAGCCTAGGCTATATTGTTATGTTCATGTTATATATTTTTCTATCTACGACTGAAACTTGTTCTTTGTGCCAAATAAATAAATAAATACCAATAGATGTGCAGCAAAGTCGACAAAGTGATAAAAAACGATCCCTACCGCAACACCACTAACTTTTTGGGGAGACAACAGTCCAGCGGTGGACTGTAATTGCTGTACGGATTAATAAGCGGAAATCATTAGATTTAAGTATAAAAATCATTTATTTTGATAATTATTAATTCAGTCAGTCCCTTCCGTTGGACTGTTGGTTCCATAAGATTAAATTACGAGTCAAACTAAATCTGTACGGGGCTCTGCTCGCAGTGGAGGCACGGCTTTACACTTGTCGCTTTCCGTCCAAACATACACTCGACCAATGAGCGTATTAAATATTTTTACGTCAATTTAGATACCGTCATAGTCTTAATAATAATGTTTAATGAAATAGTACTAAATTAATATGCTTGTCACTTATAATTATTTAATGACATAATTTACTGCAGGTTTTGCAATATAATTTAACATTTTATGAAATATGTTTCGAAGTAAATATAAAATATATAAATTTAAAATATGTTACGACCATCGTTAAATTTATTGCAGTTATGAAGTAAATTATCGGAATATGTATGTCTTTGTAGAAAACAAGCTAATCGTTATTTAAAGCTGCTACAATCCACAAGCTACCTTAGTGATATTTTCGAACGGATACACGATAGAAACCTTCAAAAAATAAGCCTTCATATTTCTCACACGCAGACAACGCTTTTGCTTTTGCTCATGCCTGTAGCCGCAATGAATTATTTTCATCGAGCGAAAAGTTTGCTCCTTCGCCTTCCATCCTATCCCGTTTAAAATTCTTTTTTTACTGCGTATTTACAGTCGTTACAGACGTTAACATATTCTTGAGAAAGTAACTAATTGAATGAGGAACACGCCGTGTTAAAGTTTATGCCTAAAACACAGAAATCAGGGTAAAGTGTAAAGTGGGTTTTATCGCTGAGACAGTCATCCATTGCTCACCCCTCATATGCAACGAAATTTTCTTTAAAATACTAAAACCTACACTGCTGAGCACGGGCCTCCCCATTTCTGGAAGAATGAACACTAAGCACACCGTGGCGGGGTAACCAGAATCGGAATAAATATTTGTAAACCTCATATATATTTATCCCGATGAGAGAATTGAATCCGCAACCATTAACTACGAATGATCCAAGTAAATAAATAAATAATAGTAAATGGAATTTTGAAAATATCTCTTATTACTAATAGTCACCAACGAATACCAAAAATAATAATACGCATCAACCGTGAACAACGTTGATTACATACTGAACACAGCTGGTGTTTAAAAACCCCGCAGTATTTGAAATGAAAAGGTCAATTTTAATGTTCGCATAGTAGTTACTTTCACCGGCGCGAGCGCAGCAACGCCTTAACATAAAATAGTTGTTGCGACTGCCAGGTATGCGCCTAATTCTCTTACCTAATGCACTAGGTTTACGAAACTACCCACTCGACGCGCGCCAAATGTCAAGAATTGAAATACATAGTTTTATAACATGTTTATGGTTTAGGAAATTTAAGCGAAATTTGGAGTTAACCTGTAATAGTGGTAGAGTCATGGTACCAGGTATGGGCGGGCTCGACCGGGGAGTTTCCTGTGTAATCGCGTTTCGTACCGTGAGTACAGGGATCCAAGAGGCCTTATGCCTTTCCATTTCCTTTATTTCTTTTAAACCCTACCCA
Organism: Baronia brevicornis; assembly: GCA_031353405.1. NCBI lineage: Eukaryota > Metazoa > Arthropoda > Insecta > Lepidoptera > Papilionidae > Baronia > Baronia brevicornis. The sequence goes on from JASFAT010004591.1 coordinate 101,124, forward strand.
TTATTCAAGTATTGGAAAGGGGTGGTGAGGTTACACAACTTAGGGCTCTGACTCTCAATGTTTACTATATTGAACACAGTAGCAAAGATTTTACTTAAAAGTCAATCTCTACCACATGTGTCATATATATATAATAAATGGAGTCAGGCGTTACTTTGCGGAAATCGATTACTATTTCAATGACAGTCAGAACTTTTACTTAGCTAAATTTTTTCGCTAAGATTTAGTTTGAGTTCCCCGTAAATCCACTTCTTCCAGTAGGAAACACACATTATTATTTTCTGTTTTTTTTTGCTTGTCGAGAATCTTTGCTAAGTAAAAGTTCTGACTGTTCACATGTCCACTATATGTTTAACCTTGTATAAAAAAACCCTTTTTGACCTTGCAGCTTAAATCAAATTACAGTCAAATGTAAAAAAAAATTCAACAGCTAAAATATGCTTCCATTGTAGGTTAAGTTGCACCACTAGCTACTTCATCCTTTGTATTGATTCCAATCTAAATATTTGGTATCATTCAACACAAATTCATAGTTTCCATAATTAATAAAAGTATGTTGTTAGTTTTATTTTAGGAGACATTAAAAAGAGACTATATTTTATCTAGATAAAATGAACTTGCTTTTGTTTTATTATCTTTTAACATCTGTGATAAAACTGACTTAGATTATCTCAGCACTTTACCAATATTATGACTGAAGTTATTCTTCAAGATAATTCATATGCATGGCATATATGAAACATAATAAGAGAGTTCTCTCCTATTTTAGCTGGTATCTAATTAACATTGTTCATAATACAGACAATGTTTTAGTTAGGCAGACTGCAATTTGATGGAAATAATAGAAGAAATTATATTCCAGTTAGGCTGAGTACCATTTAAAATTTGTTGCACCCTTTGCACCCTAAACATTTAGTAAGTTTCATCATATCTATTTATCTCCATACCTCAGAACCTGAAGGCAAGTATCTAAACAGAAAGTTTTATTTCCTACAAAATCTTTAAAGTTGCTCAGAAAACTATGAGAGCAATCCTAATAGTTACTCTGGTGTATGGTTCAAAATGAAGAAATCTACTGGCAATCCTAAACTACTGACACACTCTCAACGTTAGCAAACTGATTTAATAACAATCTTGTTTGTTTGTCTGACAACCGATACTCATTGAGACTGACAATATATGAGTGTTGCATGTGACAGGTTAAACTGAATGCATGTATCAGAAGATCACTCTAGGTGGTACATCTTGAGGGTAACCTATGTAACAATGGAGCACTGCAGACTGATGATAATATTATTTAATATGTATATATACAAACATACATACATATTTTTATGTCTGTCTCTCATAGGGGTAGACAGAGACGACAGATCTCCATCTGCTATGATCTTGACATACTTCCCTTGCTTCCTCCACACTCATTCTCCTCATGCAGGCCCACCGGTTAAGGGTACTCTTGACCTGGCCTTTTTTAAAAACTTCAGCAATTTGTTCAAGGTATGTTTTCCATGGTCTTCCTCTACTGATACATTATATATATATATATATATATATATATATATATATATATATATATATATATATATATATGTATATATATGTATATATATGTATATATATGTATATATATATATGTATATATATATGTATATATATATGTATATATATATATATACATACATGGTTTAGTATGAATATGTATGTCTTTAGTTATGTAACATATATAACTATACATGTAAATATTTTCAAATTCTAAATATGACCAAATCCATAAGTCTCTCCATATGTACAGACCTGCCTTACTATTCTCCATCCAATTTCACCTCATAACTGTCATTAATAAACTAAATGTATAAATAAATTTCAATTGTCCTATATACTGACAGTTGCAATATTAAATATAACATTTTCGATTATTTATTTATACTTTAATTTCTAATAAAACTTTATTTATTTCAGCCATTAATTACATTTCTATGCAGATAGGTAAACAAGCTTACCTTTAAATATGATAAGTTGAAGAGTAACAGAAGAATCTATTCTTAAAAGTAAAATTATATATAATAGATTTAACATGATTGGTGTAATACTATAACACACAATTAGTTAAAAAACTAGGCATAAAAGATTAACACTCCATGAATTAAAAAGTAGCCTAACTTTTTTTAAATAGGTTTATGTTTACGTGATAACTATATGTATAAAAAAATGTTAAAATTGTTATTGCCTGCAAATAAATAAGTAGTGGCATTCTGTAGACGCCACCTAGCCCAATCTTCGGCTACACACATCCAGTTTCTGCAAGCCACCTTGTATGGAAAAATGCATGGAATTACAAAAATTATTTTTGAATTTTATGTGTATAATTTGTTTTATATTGCGCGAAAAAAAAACTAAATTATAATAAAAATTCATCATACAAATATAAATTTTGCCAACTTCATACAAAAGTATTCTTTGGAATTAATTGAAAATACATATTATATAATAATTTTTATTCTGTGTATTCCATTACTTAAATTTTTACTATTGCTGTCCAATATTTTAAAACTGATTTCTGTTACTCCTTTAAAATAATTTTATTAAATTTAAGTTTAATTATTTAGATATACATGTTGTCTGTGTGTGTGTGTACAAGCATTTTAGTTATAAAGTCTTGCAATTATATCCTCCATTTGCTTTTATAAAAAAAAAGAAAACTTATCTCATGTTAACCTAAAAAACTTTCCTTGGTGACAACACTGACTAGTACTTGAATTTTATTCTATTATTTTAATAACAAACAGGAATAACTATAATTAATTATTAGGTCTGTAATTGTGTGTATATCTTTACACACCAACCTCACCAATTTGTAGGACACACTGCTATAGGTGCTGACCTGCCCAGACTGACTGATGGTAGTGTAACAATTCTGAAATTAAGCCTAGCCATATATTATAATAGGATGGTAATGGGCAGCAGTTGCCTGATAATGGACAACAATGGTGAAAATTACCCTAGGAGTAGAGCCCTCAGGTAAACTCAAAACCTTGGTTTGAATCATTATCAGACTCAGTAAGATTGTCAATCTATTACTAACATTTTTCCACTTTTTATTATACTAAGTAGAAACTGACCAATCTAGGTCAAAAAAATTACATAACAAAACATATTTGTGAAAGAAATTACATACTATAGTACCTATATTTTTTAAGAAATATACATATGTAATATATTTTTTAGAAGTAATTATGTGATTAATCATACTAGATATTGTACAATAATTTTGCTGTCTCATTATCTTCATGAGTAGATTATTGTTAACACATTTCAATGCATTAAAGCAACACCTGCTTAGCAAAGACTCATAAATTCGGTAATTCTTTTTATACAAGACTAGGAACAAACTAGAAACAATAAGAATAATCTTTGAGAATATCATAGTATTTCAATTTCACTGAATAGAGTGAGTGTATCTACACCGTTTTTATAATTTTAACACATCTTATGGTGAGGTAAAACATTGGAAGAACTTAGGCATAAAAGGAATGTTTTTTCATTAATGCTCATCAATTATATAAATGTCACTAAATGACAATTTGGGAATCTACTAAGGTGTAGAATTATAAAAAATAGTTCTACGATGTTATCAAATATACCTTGAGGACTAAGATTATGGAACTATATTTTCACAAAATAAACACAATAAAATAGTCACTAAACAAAGGAACATGATAAATTAAAATATAATGATTAATTAAATTGATTTGTTTTTTATAAATAAAATGCTTTTAGAAAATGAATAAAAAGGTTCTTTGCCAAATACATTATACAAATAAAAAAAATTATTGAATCATCCAATTGATGGACAATTCAAAGTTCTAAATTGGTTGTATAATTATTGGAATATACTGAGCCTTCCATAGTAGTGTAATAATGTTATGAATATAATTGGAATAAAAGAATAATTTAAGGAAACAAAACTATAAGTATTCATATATTTAATATAGAAAAAAGTATTTATCTATTTGATTTATATGACTGTTTTCATAAAATAATAATCTGAGCAACTTACATTTACATAATAAGTAACTCATATATCATGTGGCAAAATTAAATAATAATGTCTTAATTAACTGGATTATGCTCTGTCAAAATGATTATTTTTATTCACTAGAATAAAATATGAAGATGAAAAAAGAATATCATGATGTGGCAAAATCTATTGCTTCAATGCCATGAATATAGAGAAATTATATTAACAAATATAGTTACTCTTCAACTTTAAATGAGTGAGTGTTTATTATAAAAGAACCATTAATTTTTTGTACTTTATTAAAAAATCCTTTCAATATTAGACTACAATAGTGGCATGTTTTTTTTCTTAGAAATTATTTATAGTATAAGTAAGATATTATTTATTTGAAGCTATAAATTTAAATCGTAACCTATTTTGATTAGTTACAAAGTAACTAATTACACAAGTATAATCACTACAAATTAAACTACAAGTATAATCACTACAGACAAAATCTGATATGAGAATTGTAATATAACCCCGCGTATAATGACAATAAGACAAGAATTCTCTAATTATAGCCAAATGAAATACAAATCTGTGAAAATAACAGAGCAAATTTTCTACATGTTGACGTGGCGTGACATTGTAAAGAACGTATATCCCAAAGTCGAAAGCAAAAACTTTCTATACAGCGCATATATTCCATACCATAAATGAGTAAGATTTGCAAAAATATTTACAAATTCGCAATTTCATTCTGATTACTTGAAATATAAGTATGGCGCCTGACATTGTTGGCCTGTTTTGGTATTAACAATATGGCGTATAGACTTACCCTATTATTCCTAATAAAATCTTCTATGGCTTTGAGTGCTGAATCCGTTAGTTTCACAAACACTAGTTCCTTATTTTCTTTATAACTAGACTCTGATGATAACCCATACTGAACACCTGCTGGCAAGGCCGCCATTTCTTATTCACTATTCGCACTGAGGACCAGCTGACTTCTTTGCTAGTCGTCACGATTCATATCATTCACTCATTTCTTAACGTAATCACAGATTCACAACCTAATTAAAATTATAATTACAATAACAAAAGGGTTCTAAATGTTCAAAGTAGTAAGTTTTTGTAACCCCATCGACTCGGCCTTTGTTGGCAGCGCTCTTCAGTCTGCAAGGCCGCACTGACTGTCATGCGCAATGGCGCTTTTGACAGGAAACGCGAGCATTCACTGCGATAGTAGCGCCAATTTCAAACTGTGATTATTATTTTATTTTATTATTATCCATTAATAAGATGTACTTCAGCATAAATGTGACGTTTTTGATTTTGAATAAAATTAGATGATATTCAAAGCCTATTTAATCATTTAAAACACTTTTTTAATAATCCACATAAACCATACCAATCAAATCAAAAAAAATATTAACACAGTACGACAATATTAAGTATGACATTACATTCAACCTTGGTTTTATGACGTTTCAAAAGAAGTGACAGGAAAATATACAGATACACAATTAAAAAAAAACTATATAAAGTTTTTTCATAGATGGTAAGCACAAAAAATATTGATTGCTACAAATAAATATTAGAAGAAATATTGATTGCTACAAATAAATATTAGAAGAAATGTAACTGACATCGAATATGATACAATATCATTTGTTTTCTCGCTTATAATTGTGATAAATCACACATTCGTGAAATCCCTTTTTTTGCTCAAAAGTGAGCTCAAATTCTTATTTTTTTTTTTAATCTTATGTAACACATGACTTACGAGTTCAAATATGCGAAAATAGTTTCCTGGTTATAATAATACTACAGTCTTAGAACTATCAGCTGATTAGTGACCGTCAATATGGGGTTAGTCAGGGTTGCTTAGCTGGTGATCTTATCACCTATTTGACACACCGATGAGCAGAAGCAGTAGAGAGCAAAGAGGAAGTCTTAGCAGTAAGTCTGGATATAGCCAAGGCCTTCGATCAGGTATGGAACAAGGCTCTTCTAGTCAAATTTCCGTGCTATGGGCTGCCCGATAAATTATGCAAATAGATCACCAGCTTTCTTACGGAGCGGAGGATAAAAGTCGTTTTAGACGGTTTTTGGTCGGATCTGAAGTCCGTGCATGCTGTGTGCTTCCGCAAGGCTCTGTGCTTTTCCTTACTTTGTTCCTCTGCATATCAATGATATGTTACAAATTAGTAGCATGCGTTGTTATACAGACGACACCACGGGTGATGCCTTATACCCCGGCTTTACAAACATTTCTCGCGCACATGTCGAAGAGTGTCGGAACAATTTGTTTCTGAAATACAGACCTCATTAGACCAGGTCTTGGATTGGGGTCAGCAGATCCTAATCCAATTCAACCCAAAAAAGGCACAAGTTTGTGCATTTACGACCAAAAAAATATCCTTTATCGTATCTCCTCGCTTTGAAAACGCTCCTCTTAACCTTAAGCTGTGTATTGGAATCCTTGGCGTTGACATATCTCATGATGTCCAGTTTCGCGTCCATTAGGAAGAAAAAGCCAAGCTGGCCTAGAAGCTGGTGCTCAATAGAGCGAGACAGTATTTCATCTGCCCATAGCCTCCAACTTTACAAGACACAAGGCCACACATGGAATACTGTTCTCACATCTGAGCTGGGGCTCCCCAGTATCAACTTCTTGCACTTGACCGCATACAAAGTTATGCGATCAATAAGATCGCATAACTTTGTATGCGGTCACCGATTGGCTTGATACTCTAGCGTTGCGTAGGAATATCTCATCTCTCAGCATTTTTTACCGCTTTTACTATGGGGAGTGCTCCGAGGAATTGTTTGGAATAATTCCCGCCGCCGAATTCCACAACCATGGAGGTGGTGAGCATACTATGATGAGGATACTATGGTGCACTTCTCTCAAAATTTATTTCCACGACTGGTTCCACAGAGTGGTACAACCAGCCACCTTCGGTGGTCTTTTCGAACCAATACGACATTGGCACCTTCAAAAAACAAGCCCACACATACCTACAAGGCCGGCAAAGTTTTTGTGACTCCTGCGGTGTCGCAGTTGTCTATGGGCGGCGTTGATTGCTTACATCAGGCGGCATGCTTCCTCGTTTACCCTCCTATCCCATATAAAAAAAATGTGGTACTTACCATATAAAACGCAGTATTAATAGAAAAATGCTTGTACTTAACGCCCATATTCTGGCATAATGTGCTATTGCCCCGGTGGAACCGTGCGTTTCATTCGTGATGTAATATGTTTCTAACAATATTAAATTACCTTCACCATTATATTTCTAAGATATTTCATACACAATAAAAATTAAATTAATTTGGCTCCTTTAAAAAAATTAATGCCTAAATGAGACATGGTCATTTCTGGTTTGTGTTGACTTGTGTGACAGATTAAGCAAGTAAGGTTATTTATTCCAATCCAACACCAAAAGTTACTTACGTGTTCAGGTAACGTAAGTATTTGTCGCATATTTATCTATCGAAAGCAAATTTTATACAATTTTAACTGCAGTTTCACACTATATTACAATTTTTGTAGTTCATTTATTTTTGTATTTAGATATGTGACATAGATAGTATTAATTAATATTTTCCTTTTATTTTTACAGGGTAGTAGATTCAAATATGGGTGATTTTGAGAACAAAAAATATCTTATTACTCGTAATTTACAAGAGGTTTTAGGAGAAGATAGATTAAATGAAATTCTTAAACAACGTGACATTAAAATCTACTGGGGGACTGCTACCACAGGGCGTCCTCATGTGGCATATTTTGTGCCTATGTCGAAAATAGCAGACTTTCTTAAAGCCGGTTGTGAGGTAACTGTTCTTTTTGCTGACTTACATGCCTACTTAGACAATATGAAGGCTCCTTGGGAGTTATTAGTGCTCCGCACTGAGTATTATGAAGCAGCCATTAAAGCTATGCTTTCTTCTATTGGCGTACCATTAGATAAACTTAAATTTGTGAGGGGTACGGAATACCAGTTAAGTAAAGAGTACACATTAGATGTTTATCGTATGTCATCTGTTATAACAGAACATGATGCTAAAAAAGCTGGTGCTGAAGTTGTAAAACAAGTGGAACATCCACTGCTTAGTGGTCTTCTTTATCCTGGATTGCAAGCCTTAGATGAGGAATATTTGAAGGTTGATGCTCAATTCGGGGGTGTGGATCAAAGGAAAATATTCACTCTGGCTGAGAAATACTTGCCTTCACTAGGATATATGAAACGAATACATCTTATGAATCCAATGGTTCCTGGGCTTACAGGTGGAAAAATGTCTGCATCTGAAGAAGATAGCAAAATTGATCTTTTAGATAACCCAGCCAGTGTAAAAAAGAAGCTTAAAAAAGCTTTCTGTGAACCCGGAAATATAACAGACAATGGGGTTTTATCTTTCACTAAACATGTTGTATTCCCATTAATGAAACCTACAGAAACTTTCATAGTCTGCCGTGCTGTAGAACATGGAGGAGATATTGAATATTCCAATTTCGATGATTTGGAAACAGCATTTGCTAAACAAGAAATTCATCCTGGTGATCTAAAGGCATCTGTTGAGCAAATTATAAATAAGTTATTGGCACCTATTCAAGAGATATTTAAAGATCCCAAATTACAAGAATTAAGTAAAAAAGCTTACCCACCTCCATCAAAAAATAAAGGTACTGCCAATGTTGGTGGCACTGATGAAATTTCACCAGTAAAATTAGATATAAGAGTTGGATGTGTAGTTGAAGTGTCGAGACATCCTGATGCTGATTCCCTTTATGTTGAAAAGATTGATGTTGGTGAAGCAGAACCTAGAGTTATTGTATCAGGATTAGTTAACTATGTTCCATTAGAGGAAATGCAAAATAGGAAAGTGGTAGTATTATGTAATTTGAAACCAGCTAAAATGAGGGGTATTGAATCTAAAGGCATGGTTTTGTGTGCTTCTATTGATGAGCCCAAACAAGTTGAACCACTCCTACCACCTGAAGATAGTAAGCCTGGTGATAGAATTGTTGTGGAAGGTTATGAAAGTGGAGAACCAGATGAAGTACTCAATCCTAAAAAGAAAATTTGGGAAAAATTGCAAGTTGATTTGAAAACAAATGATAACCTTTTTGCTGTTTGGCAAGGCAATAAATTAATTAATAAGATTAATAGTAAAAATGTTACAACAAAGTCTATGAAGAATGCACCTATTAAATAATATTTGTAGTATATTGTTGTAATGCTATTTAATTTTTTTAGTTGTAATTTTTGTAATTACTTCAAAATTTATGTATCATTCACTGTCATAAATTATTTGCAAAACAACTAACAAAAGCTCTTCTAATTATTTATGTAATTATACATATATTATTTGTAATATGTACAAAGTGATATTTTGTATTTATTGATAAGTAAAGAATACTTTTGAATGATATAAGTGAAACGTTGAACAATTGGTATGCAAAATTATATTAAAATAACTTTTTATATATAATAAAGAATTTTTTTTTAATACAAACTTGTTTATGACTTGTTAATGCATTTTTTGATATATAAATATATGTCTTGTGCTTTGCCTGATGTAAGCATTAAAAACTTATATCAAGATAAAACTTGTTTCTTATTCATAATATTTCTTTAAACAATTTAACTCACGCATATATTGTCATACACAAAAATGGACACACAACAATTTGTATTACAGTGGAGTGGAACCAAGAAATAGTAGTTTGATCTCTGTCTTTCCATACTCACTGAACGAATCTTAATCAGAAACTGGTTTTTGCAAGAATTTGTACATCACTGAAAAAACTGCCTATTCATGCTACATATAAAAATAGAAGATTAAATTGGTGTGCCAATTGCTAAACCTACCGCTTTTGGAAACAATGGTCGCGGGTTCGATTCCCGTATCGGGATAAATATATGCATGGCCATATTGGCATGGTACACAGAGTCTGTTCCTTAACAAATGCTTCCCATTTCTGCCAAGCAGTGGGATATACAGCACTGGCAAAAGCAAAAGTATTGAGCACCCTATTAATTTTGCACTTATGATACACATCCAGTGATCTAGTGCGCTATTAGTATTTTAGTTTGTTAAATTTGGTGATATTTTGTCAATATGCCTAAAAGAAACGAACTTGAGAAACGTGTGCAAATCCAACTTTTGCACGAGGAAGGGATATCATAAGTAGAAATTTCAAAAACTGGAATGTTCGCGCCGCTCTGTGCAATATGCTATTCAACGATTCGCTGCTACTGGATTATATAATAATAGGCCCAGAAGCGAACGCAAACTACAGACCGTAAAGACTGAAAGTTACTCAGAAAGTCGTTAAAAAATAGAGAAAAAAACTTCTTCAAATTTCGTTGCAGAGTTATTATTAGAAATTAATAGACCAATTACAACTCAAACTGTTTGAAACGTTGTTAAATCAGGAAGAAACTCTGGTTCTCCTATAACCACAAAATGGCTCGGTATGAATGGGCCATAAAGTGCCAAAATTACATTGAAGAAGATTGGTCAAATATCTGTGGTTAGATGAAACAAACTTTGAAGTTAGAAAGTCGATTTAATAACATAATAACCATAAAAAATATGACTTCAAAATAAAACGCATTGCTAAAAATATTTTATATTGAGAAAACCTCTACATTTTTTGTATTTCAGATTTTTTGTACACCCGGTGTGACTTTTGTGCGTCGACGAGTAAGCGAAGATTTAATTCGAGTGTGTGGTACCTACTGTAAAACACGGCGGAGGTAGCATAATGGTTTGGGGCTGTATGACGGACCCTGGAGTTGGCGAAATGTTCTTTTGAGAGAGCCATATGTACTCTATAAAATAAATAAATATCTTCGAATATAAAATTGTTTTAATTTATTTCTTAGTAACATTCCTCGAAAATGTAATGATATCAGGTTATAATAAATCTTCAGATTACATGAAACCTTGAATATAGTTTTGGAACCAGGTTGGATTTGTTCATTTTTGCATTCTTAAAGAGTACCTACATTTATATATTATCCGCTAGCTTTTTGGGTAGTAGACATTTTAATCGACTGATTGTTTTATTTAAAGTATGATTTGAAAAATGTTTATCGATGGTTAGCATCTAAACCGGAGGTAAGCAACCTTTTTAATCAACGGGCCATTTTAAATTTTAAAATTTCTTGGCGGGCCGCACACAAAGTAACACTTATTAATAATTTGTTTCGGGTTAGTATGTACTACCATTTTATTATAATTAATTTTATAACAATATATTAATGGGAGAAAGTCGATAAAATAAATTCAATTTTAGAAATGCTTGGCGGGCCGCATAAACATTTTTAATCAGGGATTAGCAACACGCGGGTGTTGCTAATCCCTAAATTATTTACGATAGTTCTCAATCGATAGAAGATTCAAATGTGGAAAGGATAATTTAATATACTAATAATATATATCATCAGACTGCCGCAGGCTGCTGCTGATGATGATGATGGTCATCATCATCAGTAGCCTGCGGCAGTCCACTGCTGGACATAGGTCTCCCCCATGGAGCGCCACCTAGCCCGATCTTCGGCTACACGCATCCAGTTTCTGCCAGCTGCCCTGCGCAGATCGTCGCACCATCTAGCCGGGGGACGTCCCACACTACGTTTACTGAGACGCGGTCTCCACTCCAGCATTCGTTTGCTCCAACGATTGTCGGATCTCCGACAAACGTGACCAGCCCATTGCTACTTTAGTTTGCTAATTCTAAAGGCTATGTCGGTGACTTTAGTTCTTTGGCGGATTTGTTCATTCCGAATCATATCAACCAGAGAAACTCCGAGCATAGCTCTCTCCATAGCTCTCTGAGCGACTCTGAGCTTATGAAGCAGACGGACTGTCAGCGTCCACGTTTCGGCGCCGTAGGAGAGTACGGGTAGGACACACTGGTCGAAAACTTTCGTCTTCAGGCTCTGAGGTATGGGCAACGAGAAGACCGGATGGAGTTTCCTTTATGCTGCCCAGCCTAGCTGAATCCTTCTATCGGCTTCTTTCTCGAAGTTGTCTCCACCCAATTGCAAGACTTGCCCGATACTCCTGGACAACTTCGAGAGTTTTACCATTGACGATGGTCGGTTGTGGATCCAAATGATCGTTGACCATGACCTTAGTTTTATCAAAGTTCATGGTCAAACCGACTCGTTGAGAGGATTCTTTTAGGCTGTTCAGCATCCCTTGCAGTTCTTCTAGCGATTCTGCCAAGATCACGATATCATCGGCAAAACGCAGGTGTGAGATGTACTTACCGTTTACGTTTATGCCTCGTCCTTTCCAGTCTAGCGTCTTGAAAACGTCTTCCAGTGCATTAGTGAACAGTTTCGGGGATATAACATCCCCCTGTCTCACCCCGCGATACAAATGGATTTGTTTTGTTTGACTGCCCTGTACTCGAACGGACATCGTGGCGCCATTGTAAAGACATCTCAATACCTCGATGTATCGATGATCTACCTGGCACAGCTGCTTCCATGCCAGCCCAGGTAGTAGGTATGTATATATATTATTATTATAGGCCTTTGACTCAATGGAATGTCAAAGGCCAATAATAATATATATATAAGAGAATTTATTTTAAAATACTCATTACAACATAAAGGCACAATATTTTTTTCAAATTTAAATCAAAAAAGCATGATTCCTATTGATATATGTTTGGCTAAACATCGAAAAGATGCAAAACATACCTACTCCGATCTAGGGGAAGATACTATTATTGTTCGAGATTTAGAAAAATGTAATGTTTTATAAATAATAAATTAGTTTTATGAGTGAAAAACAATAACAAGCAAGGCGTTTCATCATCAGTACCAACTTGCGATAGTCCACTGCTTGACACATTCCTTCCCGAAAGCATGCTTTATATAGTCTGATTTTTACTTACACGCATCCAGTTTCTATTAGAAGCTTTGCACAAACCTTCGCTCCTTCTAGTCGGACAATATCCCACAATATTTTTTCCTAAATACAGTCGTAGTTTATTTGTTTCAGTATTCGTCAAAAATAATTCTTAATTAATCCTTGCGGTAATTAAGATTCATTTTTACATAAAAGTTAAAATCCCTCGTTACCGTATAAATCTTGAAAGTAGTGCTTCATGTTCCCTTATCTTTATCAGCGTGTATTACAACTTGTGAAATATTATAATGGTACTTAACTATTAAAATAATGAATAAATTTATTATTATATTAGGTCGGGGCAAAAGTATTTTCGTATTTTGAATGTATTGTTAGTAATCAAACCTCTTTGGCTGTACTGAATGTAACTGGCTGGTTTTAATACCATTAAATGTGACATTCTGAAGGTGTAATAAATAAAAAAAAACTAGTTCCCGCCATTTTTCAATTGTTTTTCAAGCAAGCAAAATGAACGTATGTGACGAAGAAATTAGGTACATTTTAAAGTTTTATTACAAAAAAGATAAAAATGCGACGAACGCCGCGAATAAAATTTGTGCGGTTGATGGACCTAATGCGGTATCAATAAGAGTAGCACAAATGTGTTTCAAGCGATTCAAGTCTGGAAATTTTAGTGTGAAAGATGAGGTTAGCTCTGGACGCCTTGTCACAGATAAAATCAGTGCCATCTTTGAGAAAGTGGAGCAAAATCGACATATTAGTAGCTACGACATTGCTGACGAACTGAATGTTGATCATAAAACAGTTTTACGTCATTTATGAAAGTCTGGGTACAAGAAAAAACTTGATATTTGGGTACCATGACAACGCCAGACCGCACTCATCTATAGCCACGCAGCAAAAATTGAGAGAGCTTGGCTGGGATGTCTTGATGCATCCTCCGTATAGTCCTGACCTTGTTCCATCAGATTTCCACCTGATTTGGTCATTGCAGAACTCTTTAGGAAGCATAAAGCTAACCTCAAAAGAACACTGTGAACACTACCTGTCAGATTTTTTTAAATCAAAAATCTCAAAATTTCTACAGAAATGCGATCATGGCACTACCCACAAGATGGCAACAAGTCATCGTTCAAAACGGCACATACATATCATAAATAAATAAAAAATTCTACCTAAAAAAAATATTTTCCTTTGTATGAACAATACGAAAATACTTTTGCCCCGACCTATTATGAGGGAAAAATATGTTGTTGTATATAAGAATTAAATGAAAAATCCTAACATATATCAGAATCAGAATATAAAGAAAAATGATTATGAAAAGTCTGTCGTTATATATCAGAATAAATCACTGATTAATTATGAGTCTTTATATTTTAATTGAGCAGTTGTAAAACAGATAATTGTAAAATAATGAATGATTAAAGAAGAAGCATTGTTTCAAAATAAGCTTTAAATGCAATAGGGTTAAAGTATAGCTTCAATGGATGCACGTATAAAATTAGATATTCAATAACGGGAAAGGGGTTGGAGTTCCGCCATATTGGAACTTTGTTCCTAGAGGGCTGCAGGCTTGGGGTGGCGCATGCGTAATCGTAGCCCGCAGCCGGTCTATAGGGCTGGACCTAAGCGAATGTGATCTTAAATAATAAGTTATTCTTTCTCTTCATTACTCTAACCTAGTACGCCTTATTGAGAGAAGTTAAAAATGATCCTAAAGTGTTCTATGTGTATATGAGTACTCTGTGTTTGAATGAAATTACCTTTAGTGTGTGAACTAGTTGTTTATTATACGGACAATGACAGCGCCTGTTTAAATAATTTGTGACTTTTTACTTTTATATATTATATGAGTTAACATTCTAATAAATCTGAAAGCGCAGACAGTGTAGACAGTTGTAGATGTTCACGTAGTTTTCTTACTCCGCTTTGTGCCAAGCGGGTTTGCAGTTTATGTCAAAATATAATGGGATGACAGGAAATACAGATTCATGGAAAAGGTTTGGCGCCGTGTCGGTCTCCATTCCTCCCGAAAGAAAAGGGATGGAAGTGGAGCCAGCAGGGAAGTGACGTCATCAGCGTTACCAGAAGTCGAATACCAGAATATTCACACATTAAGAACAGCTGACTTGATAAGACAAAAGCAAGGCGAGGAGAAGTCAACGCTTCGTTCTTCATATATAATAAGGAACGGCGATAACTTTATTTTGGTTGAAAGAAGACGTCGGCGTCGCCGCAGGAGCGGTACCAGAGCTTCGTCAGGTAGCAGACATCACACACCACCAGTTGAGGAGAACACCCGCACAGAACAAAAGAGAAGGCCTCCTGCCAAGTTGAAAATATTCGGCATACAGTGGCCTTTGCATTCGAGTGACTCGCGGTAAATATATGTACCAATACATCAGTAACAGTCCACTTGTGGATGGATATTGGCTACCTACACATTTGAGGGATTTAGGCGTAATTCTCACGCTTAGCGGGCGGGCTGGGGAACATCGATTGGTTTTTATTATTTTTGTAGATGCTGCTGTCCATCTATTGGTATTTGCACCTAAAGTCGCCTCGTATGTCACCCACCCAAGAGACTCACTGGCTTAATTCAATGCTTCTATTCACATCTAAAGTAATTTCTATATCTGAGGTAGAAAAAATTCACATGGTGTACCTATTTGGGTCATGCATCTAATTTCTGGTAGCCGCTCTGCGCAATTAGTCGTTAAACCTGGCTGGGTGGATCGCACACTACGTTTGACAAGAACTGGTCTCCCTTCCAGTATTCGTCTACTCCAACGGTTGTCGATTTTCCAACAAACGTGACCAGTCCGTTGCTTTGACAATTCTAAGAACTATGAACTATTTTCATCGCAAGCAGCTATGTGTTCACTGCTTGATATAATAAGATTCCAATTTGATATAATATAGTTTTGTTGTTGGCCATGCATATTGGCGACCAGAGAGCAAAAACTATAACACCTGACGTGAGACTTTCGTTTGTAATTACTTATTTACAAACGAGAGTCTATCGTCAGGCGTCAAGCGATACATCGAACCACTTGCGTGCCACTTGCTCGAAAAGTGGTTCTTCCGAAAGTTGCAAGAGCCCTAGGACCAACATCGCGACTCCACTTATAAATTCGCGTGCAGACGAAATCGATGATAAATTTTAGGGTATCTTTAAAATTCTTTATTATTATTACTAGTGTTCGTCCAGTAGTTTAAATTCACCGAAATTCTTTAAATTTTTATTTTTTTTCTAATATTTTTTCAAGGGAACTTTAGCTATACAAGCTTAGCAAAAATCACACTCCGCGCGCAATGTGCTTTATAAGTGGTACAAAGCTTTTTTCGTATTCATATATAGTGAAATGTAAGAAGGGGTTTAGATATTTAACTCACCGCGTTTGTCTAATGCGAATTCGATGGACTAGTGGAAACAAGGAAGTGAGGCCTGCATGCTGTGGTACAGTTCAGGTTCAAAATAATAAAGAAATATTAATGTGTACATTGATATCCCTATATTAAAATGTAAGCGAAAAAGCTTTTTGTAAAATTTTCTCATGTTAATGATTCACTTTCTTAATAATGTATATATAGGTACTCGATATAGATGAGGCTGTTTCATTTGTTTCGTTTTTGTTTTGTAAATATAAGACTGGTTTAAACATAAAGAAGGCGTTTTTCATGCAAAGGTCCAGAAAACTAAAGTAGTAAGTACACTATGGGGTAATTACGTACCGGGGCGCTTTATGAAGTATGTCTGTTGTTTGTTGATCTTAGGCTTTTAACAGATGCACATAGTGTAAGTATTTTGAGCCGGGGCCAAGCTTTTTTGGTTTTTCCAGCGTTATAGTGTGTAATGGTTTTTGTATTTCACCGGAGGCAAATATACAGTGGAATTTTTAATAATGCTAGAAGGTGTTAGGGTTGCTTTTGTTTTTTTATTTACTTTAAAAAAATCAAGTAGAAAAATGCTGTTATGATCATAATGATATAAAAATCATTGTACTACAAATATCATAAAAATTTAATATATATTTAATAACTTTGACTATTTATTTATTTATCAATTAGGGATACGCAATAAAATCACGATGCTATATTGTCAAGTAAGTCTCATGTGATGCTTTCTACCGAAGTACAGAGATCTTGATCACTGATTTATGGTTGTGTGACCACATCAAAATAAGGCTTGGTATAATAAATACTTATGTTAAACTGTAGTTAAGAAGTACTTTAATAGTTTTAAGAATTTCAAAGACTGTAATTTACTAGTCGTGTGTTCAATGGGAAATCTAAGGGTAAATTGAGATATTTTTAATTTTAAAAATTGTTTCCATAAAAACTTATTATGTCCTTTAAACTCCTTTGTAATAATTTTCGAATATCTGTCCCAGTACTTACTTATGTTAGATATGAATACTGTGCTGTGAAAAATTTTTTGGTTTTGAATCTACTGTTTTAAGTTGTGCATTGCCAGTTAGTCACTTTCAGATTTTATATAGGTGAATTTTTCTTAGATTTTTTTCTTCAGTATAACCTATTGACAAGTTGCAAAGCGAACGCCGAGTCAATGACCACGTGTTTGATTCTCGCATTGAAATAAATATATGTACGTCCTGCAGTTATTTCTTTAGATATTAGGTGCCTCGCCAATCCGCCATGGACAAGCATAGTGGATTAATGTCCGTTCCTTCAGAAATGGGGAGACCCTGTATCCAGCAGTGGTACATACATATATGGGCTGTAAAGAGTACCCTATATTTCTTATAATTTAATGAGTGTACTTAGGTAGTAGATACTTATATAGATTACATAATGGTTGTACTTGTTGATTGTGGAGATGGCTGCCATACGCATCAACTCGTGTACACGAGCTGTTTGTAAAACCAAACTGCCCGTCTTGCTGCCTGTTCTCATATTGAATTATTTTTCTTTTTTTTTCTGTTACAAATATGACTACCCAAATCTTATTATACATACACGAACGTTTACCTGGTTATCTTTGAGACTATCTATAAAGCTTAAGTCACATCAGTGTATTGTAAAATATAGGGAAAGTAAATAAAAATAAGTATACCTGCGAACTTTCCTTCGCTGTTTCTTCTTCTTCTAGAGGAACCTTATCATGAAATGCTGGTAAAAGCTTCATTCTTGGCAGATGTTGGACAAACGCAATGTAATTTTTTATGTCGAGAAATAAATAAGTCGAATGTGTCAAAGTAAACATTGCTTTTCCAGGAATACGTCCATAACTCGGAGGTTTTGTCGCGGTCGCCGTTCGCGGGAGGACAACGAGCTCTATCGCTCTAACAGCTTCAAATTCGAGAGGTTCACTCGAGAGCCGGCAGCTGATGACTTCACTTCCAGCTCGCAGGTACCCATATCCATAAACATTCTAAGAAAGAATACTTTTTCAATTCCTACTATTAGTTCACACTCTCCCTATATGCTCGTCAATAAAATACATTATATTCATCCACTCAAGTTCAAATATATTTTTTTAAAATTGTAGTGGACGACGCTTGATGAATTTTTCTTATATAAGATGTGTAGCAGGATATAAATTTAATAATAAATACCGTGTAGAAAAATGGGAATGGAATTTACTTTTTTATATTGTATTACTTGTTGTGGTTATATACCGGTATTCTTTTATATATTAGCCCTACATATATAATGTTCAACTTGTTTGTTCATTTAACATTTGTTAATCAATTTCTTATTTATTTAAAATATTTTATTTTACATTACATTACATTTGTTTAAATTGCAAACTCATCCATATTGATGTAGGAAGCCCGTAGCTACGTAATAAAAAAGCTCTTATTCAGATGCAATTAATCTGATGCAAAGTTCAGTGTCGTGTTTGTACTTTTAGCGGAAATAACGAAGGCTACGCAGGACTTTCGCGTCGCTATAGGAATTGTAAGGGATACATTTACACGCGAAAGCGTTAATCACTTATCTAGATGAGACATCTGTCTGAAAAGGAGTTGCTTTAAGAGCTCAATCTGGATGCGGAAGATTTTACACCAAAGGACATAGCTTGCTATTCAGTGTCAGTAAAATTTGTTTCTTTTATTTGGTATTTGATATAAGGGACAAGCTAAGGAAATGGGTGATAAATAAATTGATTGTTTTTAGAGTAAAGAGTCGCAGGTTCGATTTCCACAACGGGATAAAAATATGTATGGCCTATAAGTATTTATTCTAAGCGTGTGTCCAGGAATCCGCCGCACAAGAGTGGTGGGTTCATTTCTGCTAAAAATCTGGAGACGCCATCTCATAATTGGGACATATATGTTTTAAAACAAATTATAAAGGATGGCATATAAAACATGATATTATTCTAATGAGTCTATTTAAAGCCATCTAATAAAGGTAACCTACCCCTATTATCTGCTATGCTAACTTATACGTTCTGCCCGTTTGTCACGTGCGCACTTTACACGCTTTTGAATTTATTTACAGGCACGGAATATACGTCATAGACGCGTGCTGTAAAATTATTATTTCATTAAGTAGACATGTATGAAAAGGAGTAAGTAATGTTTGTATGTTACTTATTAGGTAATTTTTGTGGCAGATTGAATCAGAGTCTTTTATATTAAACTGAGAAAAAATCTGGTTCCTGTATATAAATCAAATTTGTCTTACGAAAATAATATTCAATGCTTAGAAATACTTTAGTGACAAGCTATACTTAATAACTTTCTGTGAAAAATAGAAGAGGTCTGTGCTTAGAAGAGAAGGATATTATTACTTAGTTATTTTACTAATTATTAGTTAGTTATTCTATTAATTACTTAGTTATTAATGGATCGTTAACTAAGTAATCATATTAACTAATGAAAACTGACACATCACACTTAATCAACAAACAATTGTCTAAATTATTCCTTTTAAACTTTGTTCATCATTTCCTTCACCAGGAAATCACGTTGTTCTGCTTGTTATCTCAGTTGTATTGTTTTTGTATTACCTATTAAATGGACAGATTATAATATTTGCAAAGGCAAATACGAGTTAGAGATTTCCATGTACTTTTCTTTAGATTAAAAATTGGTTCTCGCTATGCTTTAACTTATCGGAGATTCATAATTAATCTACACATATAGTTTATAAATTTATAAATTATAACTTACTAGCTTAATTACATTTTAATATTCACAATTTTTTTTTATTTAGTATGAGATTACCTAAGTACTTTAAAAAAGAGTGCATTGCGAGTTGTATTTATATATTATCTATATTATATAAAAATATAATTTTTAAATATTATTACAGCAAGAAATTGTTTAATTTCATATTTTATTTCTCTGTATATCTGAAGCGCCATCTAGTACCAAACTTTGAAATTATGATGAAATTAAGTTGTTTATTCTGTAAGCTGTATCACAATAAACCCAACAGATGGCGTTATTCGATTCTGTAAACAGTTTCTGTAAACTTAAGACCGCTATTTTTTACCTTTTTTAACTAATCATAAGCTGTTCGTGTCATACAATTTAGTATGTAAATATAATATATGGCTATTATATGTAAAAATTAAAAATCCTGTAAAATATTGAGTGATGAAGGTGGGGAAATAGCTTATTTTAAAATATTTTTCGACTTCAGCATTGTTATTTTCATATATTTGTCACTGACTCTTGTTTACCGTCTTATCATAATGCCATTGTTACTATTGTTTAAAAAGGGAATAAAATTTGAATGAACCCACGCGTCGATATTAAATTGTGACCAGTTAAAATATTGACGCTTTTCCCACCAATTTACAGTAGTGACGTTGTGTTTACATCATTTTATTTTATAATTAATTCTATTGTTTAATTGTGGTGCCATATTATACAATATAGTTCGATTACGGCATATAAGTGGAGTTATAAGAAATAAATGCGTATATCCTGACTTTTTAAGTTGAATGCAAAATTCATACAAGGTTTTGATTCAACAAAGCGGCGTTTCATTTTGATATTCGCGCTTTGTGTTGTGTGATAATATAAATTACGTGCACACATTGCGCCGAGGGCGGAACATTAATGTCATCTGTCCTATCAATTACGGCACTGTGGTCACGGCTGCGCGGACAACCCATCGAAGAGAAACACGTGAAAAATTTGACACACCCTATCCGTTGTGAGTTATGCCGCAGGGCTTTTGATTGGTACCTACTCTCTCATAAAGGTAGAATAATATATCATATAAAAAAAAATACAAATAAATATAAACGAAACATAATAGTTTTTAACGAGAAGGGAATTGTTGAGTTTAATAATAAAAGCAATGTTTTTTTTATAATGTTATTTTTAATTAAAAAATAATGATTAAAAAAATGAGTTTATGTTTCGCATGTACATACATATGTATTATATATCCGTGGACTGACTTTGAAAGTCTAAAACTCAAAACTTATTTCATAAAATCAACCAGCCCTTTAATAAAGAATTAAATTTAACTTTAGTACTAAATATATAATTAGTAATGGATATATAATACATTTTTATTACTTTTGAATGATTAACTAGAAATAATCTTAATACATTATTAGTATTTTGAAAGCAATGTGCGTATGTGAAAAAGCTGGGTATGAATGTTTTTGTATGTGTATGTGTTGTATGTGTATGTACTAAATATATAATTAGTAATGGATATATAATACATTTTTATTACTTTTGAATGATTAACTAGAAATAATCTTAATACATTATTAGTATTTTGAAAGCAATGTGCGTATGTGAAAAAGCTGGGTATGAATGTTTTTGTATGTGTATGTATACTCCTATGTCATATATGTCAATCCAATCCAATCCCCTTATAAACGTTTAACTGTTAGGTACTTTTTCATATTAACGATCTTGTGAAATCTTAATTCCCTTAGCTAATATAAAAGATTTGAACGTTGAAAAAAGACCAAGTTTATTTTTACTACAGTTAAAATCACATTATTTATGTGTTTCAAATACGCTACTAGAAACATGTTTATGTATTATACAAAGTATCACATATTTGGCTTGTTTTAGACGGCAATTAATCATTACTATTTAACAAATTTTAAATTTTAATTTGTCAAAATGTCACTACTCAATTGATTAAATTTTAATAGTATATTATATATGTTTTACATATATGTAGGGACTGGTATTCAGTTACATTAAAGTTTGTAAATTTTATATCTCGCCCGGCCTGATATTTTTTGTTCAGATACATATATTATAATGAGTTTTTTTACGGTTCCTTAGCAGCCCTGCAACAAATATAAATCACGTTATCCCTGTAGTGATCGAGATTGCCTCATCAACATACTAATGTGGTGTGCGCCAGATGCTCCCTCTCGGCAGTCTTATGTGAGTCGCTAGACGTAGTCAACGAGTCGAATATAACTTATGAGTATAATGCTGTATACCGCATCTAGAGTTGTTATTTGTCTTCAATTATAAGGAATGTGAGTTGTCATATAGTTTATAAGTAATACGGTAGGAAAATTTTATAATATTAATTAAATAGAGGCATTCATTCGACATAATAACAGAATTGTATGTTCCTAATAACTGTTGTTAAACGAATCTTGGGAAAGTGATAGAAGCGTTCGAAATGTGGGCATATCGACGGATGCTAATAGCTTGCTAGTAGCCGGACTCAAAAATTGGCCAATGTCGAGGTTCTCCGACAAGGTATATTTGTACATAAAATATGATTAAAATGTTTAGAAGCTTTTTAATTTGATTGTATTGTTGTAAGAATTTTGTAACAAATTCTTGCAACTTATAATGATGGAAAATCGTGGGCAAAAGACGTGTCGATCGAAGAAAGTCTTGGCTATCTAATATGAGACTGGGATAGCTAGTTCTCTCAAATTACTTCGCTTCGCTAAAGGTGAAGACAGTTATGTTGAATTTGTTACCAACCTTCTTTAGTCGGAGAGGCACTCTTAGAAGAACAAGATTCAGTTAATTATTTTGTAGGGAGTCTTAAGTGAGCATATACATCAGTTATCTTAGTATTGACTCAATAAATCCTGATCTGACTGCATCAATGTGTAAACTGAATCGTACAAAAATAAAACGATCCTGCCATTTCAAAGGGCCACTACCTGCTTTTGTGTCGCAAAAAAATAAAAAGAAACGCTGTGCGAGTTTTAGATTGTCTGGGTTTAAGTGAAACGGAGATACAGTGACGTCCAAATTTTCTTTACGGGGAAACTTCAAATGATTTCGGCTCTAGACCAAGTTTTATTATTCCTATATCAAGTTACGCTTGATTTCAGTGTAGATAGTCAAGTTGTTGACTGCTGAGGTCTTTAATTAAATGGTGTCATGTTTTGGACTCTTGTTTTATAGTTGATTGCTCGTAATATGTTATTGTGTAGTATTGCAATAATATTAAGTTTAATATTAAATTTCATGGTTTTATTTTTCGTATCATTGTTATGTAAATATTTAGAAAAACTAATATCTCTACTTTTCATATCGTATACAATAACGATTTAATCTGTTGGTTTTACATATAAATGAAAGGATACGTATCATATTTTACATAGTTATTTCTTTTCTAACTCGACCGTTTTCTTATTTTATTTTGCTTTTACGATATGTTCGAAATATAAAAATAAAGGTAATAAGGCTATATGTCGTTCAATAAGCAATAAACAAATATAAATATATTTTTTTAATTCACATGCTAACATGTTATATAATATTTTTAAACTGATGTAGTCTACAAATCCAACCTTATATAACAACCTAAAAAAATCTTTTTATTTGTTGATTTAAGCACAGTATATATAAGTTTTGCAATACTGTTGTTGGTACGTAGTTTCATTCGAAATAATATCGCGGCGTATTTTTAACTGCATTACATGCGGATTAAACGGCTCGGGTATTCCCTTCGGCCATAGTGTAATCAAGTTCTGTTTCGGATAGCAGTAATTGAAAATGTCGAACGGTGCGATGTTCATTTTCCACTAATTAATCGCAGTGATGACATTGCGTCCCCTGTTCGTAGACACGCGCCGTTATGTACACGGACATCTATAACGTATTCAGGTGTGATGCTTAGCTTAATCTTCGTTTATTTTATTTATGTATTAACAACTTTACTATATAAAACTTTAAGCCTAAGTGTTCCAAACTTAAAATAATACGTGCGTTCCATTTCACATCTACGTCCGAATTTGGTTCGGGTTTTTTAATAATAGACTCATGCTTCGGCAAGAATATGCAAAAAAAACCCCTCAGATTACATAATAAGAAGTTGCAAAATCAAAATTTGCTTTTTATAATTTTTTATGTTTCCTAGAGTGAATGTTTTTAATGTTATTCAATCCTCAGGAACGGTAGCGAGTACAATTTACAAAATGTATATACTGGGCGATCTGCTGTCACAACAGGTTTCCATCATTGTATTTTCTACAATGATGGTACCCTGGCAACTGTTTATTTTAGTAGTTATATATATATATATATATATATATATATATATATATATATATATATATATATATATATATATATATATATATATATATATATATATATATATATATATATATATATATATATATATTGGCTTTGGACGACCGATTGGCTCAGTGGCGGGGCCCTCCGCCCGCGGAGTCAATGGTCGCGGGTTCGATTCCCGCTTCGGAATAAATATTTATATGGATTTTTAAATGTTTATTCCGAGTCTGGTAACCCCCCCAATCCACATTTCCTTTCCTGCCCCTTCCTTTCTTCTCTATCCTTTCCCTTCCTCTCCGCCAATCCACGGTCTGCCGTGCCAATGGATGCGTGGCTAGGGGCGAGCCTAGTCGTAAGCGTGCCGATCGTCCCGGGGTCGGGCTCCCCCGGGGACTATGGTGCCTTACCTCAGCATGCAGGGCTCTGCTGGGGCTGACCTCCATCCTCCCTTGCGGCTCGTGGGATTCACTAAAAAAGACGAATTTAATATACCTAATTTGTCGAAAATGACGGCGACGTGGTTCGCCACCCGTCATGTCCTGATTCTCACGAGGGCGAAAAGCGACCAATGACGAGCCGTTTCGCTGCGATGAATGGCAGCGGATGGAGCTCTGTGGTCTCTGCCAACCCCTGCGGGGGATAGGCGTGAATATATAAAAAAAAAATATATATATATATATTAAATGACTTTGAACATATAACTTGACTTACTTTTATTTTGTATTACTATTGAATCATGAAAGAAGAGAAAAATTTTATCTAAGTAATCCTAGAGTTGGATCGCAAAAGGGTTATTATTTTATATATACGTTATACCCATAGGTTTTTGCTGTAACCTGTTTACCCTTTAAAGTGCCATCACACTGAATCTTGGGAATGAGTCAACAGTAAGGAATTCACCATAACTAAACCTTCGCACCATTGCAGTTCTCAAAACACCATTAGCAAAAAACAGGATGTGTGTTAATGTTTAACGCCATAAACGGTGAAGATTTAATCTTTACACGTACCGCATTAATACTTCTTATCGTAATAATTATTGAATTGAATGATATTTTATTCTTTTTCTCTGTTGTGTGTTATGTGACAGGTTTAGGGTTTGTTTGTACTGCGATTCTAAGGCCCGTCCTCCTCATGGTGTCTGCCACGAGAAATACTCTAATCGCAGCCCGGCCCTCAGACGGTTTGGGGACGAGTGAGGGGCCTGACTAAGGATTAAGACATGGTCACATTAAGAGACGACATCTAAGGACGCCTAATTCTAATTTGCGTATTTTTAAAGTGGCAGTGGCACCCAATGATAGGTCACCCCCACCGATGAAGTGCTGTACTTCATTCAACGGGAATGAGCCTTGAAACCTCATTCGTGCATTCTGCTCGCAGGTGCTTACTTTATACATTTCAATACTTATAATTCATAAATTCTATTACAAATTGCATCAACAATATATTTATATTTATTTATATTTACAACGAATTTTAGTTTCTATTGGGATTTGAACATTGAACTCATGCCTCAGAAATCAGGTATTATAACCACTATTAGTGTAGACAAGTGGTACGGATAAACAAACGTGTAAATATTAATAACACCGTGTAAATGGTACTGGTTTTTTTTCATGTACTAGTCCCTATTTAGGCAGAGTATAGATTTATAACGATGAACACAAGAGATTACAGTTTTATGAATAAAATCTTGATAACCCTAGTAATAGAAATGATGTTCAAACAACGTAATGGATAAAGGGTGAAAATTTTGACATTACACTAGACGAAGAACATTTTCATGTTAACGTCGCGTGCAAATTAGTTTCACCGATATTGGGAAACTTTCTTTAATTAACAGCAAGGGACGTGGTAGTAAGGGATTTGCTAAATCTTGTATTACCGAGTGAACTGAGTATAGGATTTTGGAAACTTTCATTAGTTGAGTATTTAATGTTTAGGTAGGTACCTCATGTTTTTTAAGGGATAAGAAGGCAAACGAGAAAGCGTGTCGCCCGATGAAACGCAATCAACGTTGCCCGTAGACATCTACAACACGGCAGGCATTGTTGTGTTTTTGGCCTTTGAGAAATATACATAGGGTTGTTTCTTGATGTTTTCTGCATTTACATAAAGATGTTCGGTGACAGAACTAAGTTTTTAACGTTAACTACTACTTTCAAACATCATGGATTTTAGAATTTAGAATTAACTAATTAATTTTTTCGACCGAATTCCGCCACTGAATTTTAATTATCGTCTTTTTAGTTAAATGGCTTTTACGACCGACTGATGGTGTTATAACAATGTTTAAAACAAATGTAGACATAAATATGCTGATGTTGTATTATCAATGCTTTTTCTATTAACGGAGTAGGTACCGGGTATTGGTGCTCCGGACTTCGTCACAGGTGGATGCTGCTTTCACGATCTGAGGATTAGAAAACTCTCATGGTTTCTGAGATTTCATACCAGTTCTTCAGTAAGCTTAACCTTCTCCCGTGTCGAATCAATCGCTTGTCGGTGGTCCCTTATCGTGGGATAGAGGCGAATGCAGGATTTCGCTTGGGGATTACCGTTTCTTTGACACGTACACGTAGTGACATATGTATAGTCGTGCATCACTCAGTATGACTTGCATGACAACTTCATTCCAACTTGGGAGAAGCCTATGTCTTTTAGTTATCTGATACAGAAGCTTTCGATACTGACGATGATGAAACAAATATAGAAATTATTAGTTAATTCTAAATTCTAAAATCCATGATGATTTCTTTGTTTTTTTTTAACGCATAGCAAACAAATGAACATATGGGCCTTATGGTAAGTGCAACTGCCTCCCATAAACATCCGCAACGCTAGAAATGTAACAAATACATTGCAGGCTTTTTGTGTGCACATACGCTTCTCTCTTGAATACGCTGTGTGGAGAAGTCATCATCACTCTAGCCTTACTATAGTCGATTCAGCTGCTAACCAGTTCATTATTTTTAATTTTTAATCCTGTCTGAGAAATTTATAAGGAACACTGAAGTTTCAACTTACCTGATCCGAATTTGAGGGTATTATCTCTCCGAAAGGTACATGACCTACCCGTGGTGAGAAGGCTGTATTTAAATGAGGGAAACATCATGCGGTGAGCCGAAAGGCTCGGTCCTTAGGCAGATTTTGTGGTATATCGATTATTGATATAATATTTATTATTATACTCATACGTTTAGATATTACGATGGTCACTGTAATCACCGCTGGTCACGATAATATATAAACATAGATTTAATAATAATAATAAACGCTTTACAATCTCATTAACAACAGGTTCAGTGGCGTCAGTCAGTCGTCAGGAGTAAATGCTTCAAAGTTTTGATTCCAGCACCACGATAAATTTATGTATGTCCTACAGATAGGTATTTATTTCGAGTCTGGGTCCTGCAGAAATGGGGTGGCCTGTGCCTAGCACTGTATTATTTATGGCTTTTAAATAAAAATTATAATATAGGCCCCATACGTGAGTATAATTATAAACAGACTAACGACAGGGACAATCGTTCAGAAATAAAATAAATGCCAGTAGACCATACAGATATGTCAAACCTACTACTTTTAGCTGATAAACCAAATACTTAACCAACGCACCATTTGGGTTGACATTTGTTAAGAATAACGAAAATCAAGTCCCATCATAGACCCTTTTACGGTATAGTCTTTCGTAATTTATCTAATCCTATCAAACATTTCAAAAGGCATTATTATATTTCCAATTATAATCTATTACACAACTAATATATTATATTATATTGTAGTTTTCCTTACTTTATACATTCTTTATAGCCAAAGTTTATTTTTATTACTTGAAGAACAACGGTAATGGCTATTCTATTAAGCTGTGAAACAAATGCAATATTAGTTTTCTTGTTTATCGCAGTTCATTTCTCTCACCCACGCCATGTTATTCTTTTTCAACAGATTCAGTTTTGTACATAACAGACAGAAAGGTTTGTTTATTTGTTTTTGGAGACCATATGGCGTGGGGCCTTACCATTTCTGAGGCATGGACATTAAACCATGAATTAAAACGCTAAAAATAAAAAGGACATTAAAACGCTTGTTTATGACTTATTGGCGTGAATTCAAGACTCTTAATACATACCCGTAGGCTATATATACATTTATCTCGATGAGGGAATCAAACACGCGGTAACTGACTTTGAAAGCGGTAACTTCGCTACTGAACCAATAAGGTGTCTTAAATAAATTATAGACCAATACCGTTATAATAGTCGTTTCGTTTTGCGTTTTTTCGAAGTTGCGTCGCTGCTTAATTAGTATTAATTTTCACTGAGCGTCGTTAAACTTTCGAGGTTGCGTTGTTTTGGGTTCGAGTCTTTAATTGTTTTATTTGAAATTTTCTTTTTTTTTCTAAAAGATGGCAACACTTTTGTTTGAAAAATAAAAGCTGTTCAGTTAACATTGGACGAATTTTTTGTGAAAAAAATCCAACTTACGACAACAGCCACTATGGAGTCATCAGACAGTGAATAATTGAATTCGTTTTTTTTTTGTTTTTTGTATGTATGTAATAAAATTTTATATTATTTTTGTTTTCTAAATGTTTACTTTGTTCAATTTTCTTTTTAAAAAGTAGTATTTGTGTAACCCTGGAACCTATCTTCGATCTTTACATGGTTTGCTATAGAAAATCTTAATTCACTTTACGTCGTGTGTTATATATATTATACGTATATCGCAATATTTGCGTCGTGTTTTTTTGGAACGTAACCACGACGCAAAATGAGGTATTGGTGTACTTATTTGTTTTGAATGTAAACAATACATAAAATTATTTTAATTTATTGAACAAATGTGGAAAGTGAACCTTTTTGAAATCCAGAGTTGTATTATAATAGAAAAGAGGCAAAATCAGACGGCGCGCACTATAGGCTTTGATCTCCACCTTCGGTTGCATTAAAATTTACATATTTTCTGTGTCTATTTGCGTTTCCCGCTTTGATGTCCTTTACAACGTAGTTCGTATTCAACGAAAATCGATCCGTGTTCGGTAAAACAGTTTGTTTATATGGATGCGTCACGAACGTAACCAAATCTGTGGCCCTTTTGTGCGGTACCTAGGAAACTAGGAGTATTTTATTTAAAAGTTGTGACGGTTAGTAAACTTTTATGCTACTGTTATTTTGAAAATTAAATCTATTATAAAAATTAAATAATAAATAGACACTTTCACCACCAACAATAATTAGTAGTAGCTTTATTATTGCTGTGTATATTTGAAAGTAGCACTAGCTCGATTGATAAGGACTTTACTTATAATCTAATGCCGTGAGTTCGATTATACAAGTGGACTATCGGTTTGAACTATATTTTCTTAGCATTATTTATTTATTACTTAGCATTATTATAAGCATTATTAGATTACTTGGAATGGTTAACATGATTTCTAGTATTATTAAAATATTGTAAGTCCATAGTATGTGGCCACGTCTGTTGGAAAACCGCTGAAGGAGACCAGTACAGGTGTAGAGACTGAGTCTTGGCAAAAATAGAGTGGGATGCGCTCCGGCCAGATACTACAAAGATTGATCAAGAAATGAGAAAAAAAGGAAGTATCTTTCACCGGTTCTTCTGTGTTCAGAGGAACCTCATTGCGAAATGGTGGTAAACGTTTGATTGTTAGCGGACTGACGTTTGAAAAATGAAATGTATTTTTTTATGTCGAAAAATAAACAATTTGGATTTGCGGATAAGGCTAGGCGGTGTGTCTTGTGAAAGGCCTATGTTTGGTCATGATATATCCAAAAAATTTTAATATGAGCTAACAATAAAAATGGTTATACATATGTTTAATAGCATCAACAGAACATGTAGGAAGCAAGTAGATATGATATGTTCAAAATTACCGTGTCGGCCAGAAGCATCGCTCAAGATGCACCACCTAGCCCTATAATAAATAATAAAAAACTTGCTAGTCATATAAATAAGTCTCACATAAGCAGAGCTCATTATTACTCGCAAGCAGTATACGGCAAATAAGGCTTGTCCAAATTACTAGGTACGTGATATGCGAAGTCTGGCGTCGCGTCGCAATCAGCCGTTTGTATGTTATATCGTGTTTATACTACATACAACTCATATTAGAATTTTCTTCTGTTTATTCTCAAAATTATAATTATGTAGAGGAAGTGCTATCTTGTATGTGGAAAAACATATAATGCAAAATCACTTATGTTAGGCATATAGGTTTATATATATATATATATATATATATATATATATATATATATATATATATATTCACACAACATGGTTTCTGTCTATTATTTATCGTGTGTCATTTTTAGCCTCCAAATTGAATTAATTAGAAATTGATCTTTTGTTAAAATTTTTTACGTCAAATATGATTTTATAGTGTCATCATGGCTATCAGTTTTCAGTAGACAATCGCTATTAATAGATTTCTTCCATGTTGAAAGTACAATACTTCCCATAATTGCCAGTTAATAGGGGTTAGAGACGAAAGGGTAAGTAAGTGTATTGGAAGTACACCTTCACATATCCTCACAGATGACTTTAGGTCGTTCCGTTTTTCGTCCTACCGTGTTTCGTACGGTGTGAACGAAAATATAGACGTCCAACTCCTTATCTCCTCCCTTATTTTACTTCTTTTTCCTCTCTCATTACTTTTTTTGCTTTCTTATTTAATCTTTATTCCCCTTCCATTGTTCGTATTCTTGATTGGATGGCCAATGATATTATATTTGCAATATTCATGGTTTCCAAGGATTCCGTTTTTGGTACTCCATACATATATAAGAAGTAAGGCTCGACAAGAAAGAGTTTAGCCATATCTAAAAATGAAGTGACCTCAAAACGCTTAAACTTGTGTCACAAATGGCAGTTAAAGACTGAGGGAGTCGTTGACCTCGGGTTTCCCGCATCGTTAAAACGCAGCAGGGTGCAGAGGTTTATTCTTCATCCTCGTTCAAGGGCACTGCAGATGAATTTACTGCTTTCAGGAAAGATGTAGGATAAAGACAAAGGAAAAAAGAAGTAAGAAATGGCAGTAAGGGAGGTGAAAGAAGGGAGAATATGGGTTGGGCTCCTTTATTTAAATACTGAGTGAATGATCCGTAGTAAAAAATTAGGTTTGTTGTGAGAAAATGTATTTTCAATAAATCAAGCCAGACCAGCAATCACGGAATTGGAAAATAAATCGAAAGTTCGGGATGTAATTAAATCATAATTAAAGAGAAAGATAATCTGTACAAAAATTTTATTTCAAATTACACATAATAATATAAATGTACATGTGATTGTATTTTAATTACATTTTAAATATAATCACATGTACATTTTAATTATATTTATATATTTTAAATACATATATAACCTTATAAATGCACATGTGATTATAGTCATCTTCGAGCTCAGCATTCCACGATGGGTTCAAATATTTTGGTTGCTAAACAAATTTAGCTTGTGCAAATTAAATGTTTCTGGATGGTTTCGTCCTTGGCAAATATTCAAAAGTCAAAGGTTTTTGTAACAAAACGAAAACGTGATACGAAAACGAAACGAAAATTTGGTTTAAAAAATCTTAGTCCGCGGTGACATGAATTAAATGGGAAGTCAAAACGATTTTTCGTTTTTGCATTGAAAATTTAACCTTAAATTTTATGTATTGAGATTCATTGTAGTTTTAAAATTTTAATACACTGCTTACAATAAACTGTTGTTATGTGATGTAGTCTAGAATATTACAAGAAGTTTAACTTAATCAACTTAAATATAATAAAAAAATTACAAATACACAAAAAATAATTACAATAGCATAGCTATAGGATGTGTTGCTTTCTGTGGAGGTATAAGTATGGTAAGTAAGTATATATGACATTGTTTGTTAAATTGTACTGAAGTATACTTATGTGTAGCTAATTCGAAAGAAAATTAACTAATAATATATAGTCCTAAATCAATTTGGTTTTTGACGAAATACCGTTACTTGAATAACAGTAACTTATTATTTTGGCTTTATATAGTTTAAAATCAGCGATAGTTTAAACAGTGTTAATAACAAAAACAAAATAAATCAACAATAGTGTAAACGGTATTGAAAATATCACAGTATGTCAGCCTCAAAATGAAAAATATTTATTTATTTTTTTCTTCTATTCTCAAGCATTTAATTAAATGACAATTTTTTTCTTTCTACTTTATTAGCATCATTTATATATTTTTTAGATTAATTCTAAAATTCTTAGACAAACTAATGTGTTTAACGCACGATAACCAAAAATATCCTGTTCGATCCCCATAGCATAATTTCAGTCTGACTTATATATTTCATAATATAAAAATGAAACTTAAAGGAAACTTATACATAAATATTCCATTGCTTTCATTTTTAACATACTTGTTATTATGTCGAAAAAATTAATTACACAGAATCATTACGTCTTTACTGTAATTAGGTCTTTATATCTGTTAAGATGAGATGATCGAGTAGAAAGTCTATAAAAGATGCGTCACGCTTTCAATACTGATAGCGAGGTATTTTTTCTCATACCAACTCATGACTACATAGCAATATATTTTTATACATTTGCCTAATTCACGTTCAAAAAAAGTGACGTGCTATATTTTGATTTTTTAAATTTTTGAATATTTCACAGCCTCTTGGACTTCATTTTAACATGAATACTTTCTCGTATTTTGTTTTATTATGATTTCGTCCCTTGCAATGCTCTAAGATTTAGTTTGTTTGTTTATTGATACCTTAGAATATCTATAAAAAGAATTTTTCTTGACGGACAATTGCAAAAGAAACAAAAGACCACTCGATTTTATAGTATATATATATATATATATATATATATATATATATATATATATATATATATATATATATATATATATATATATATATACATATTTCTTTTTTCAACGTAGGATTATTTATACTAATGTTATTATATAATATTACATTCTAATAAATGCATACTGTACCTTATCACTCGTACTTATAAAATACTTATTTTCAATTTAAATCATACTGAGATTGTTATAAATACATAGGGGGTAAATAGCTCTTCATAGACGGCCCTGCACGGCCTAATGGAGGTATATTGAATTTTTGTGATGCAGGCAATTCGGGTATAAATTGGTTGTCATTTTTTAGATGTGAATTTTTAATGTTGTTACGTTGGAGAATCTTATAATTTTTTATAATACCCGGAATTTCTTGTTCTCTATTATTTTGGGATATAAAATCATTACTAGGTGGCTTACGATAGTTATTTTCATTTTTATCACGAT
The DNA here is from genome assembly GCA_031353405.1 of Baronia brevicornis. Taxonomy (NCBI): domain Eukaryota; kingdom Metazoa; phylum Arthropoda; class Insecta; order Lepidoptera; family Papilionidae; genus Baronia; species Baronia brevicornis. Next base: position 134,802 of record JASFAT010004591.1, read on the forward strand.
TTATTTGACCGTCATTTTTTTGATCTACGTTGTATAGATTGTCATTGATGAGTGGTTTGTTTTTAAATTTTAATTTATTAGATTCAAAGTAATTTTTATTAGATATATAATTGAGTACATCCGATATATCTAAAGGCTTACTTTTAATTATATTTACTTCATTATAAGAATGAGGTTCATATTGAAAGTGTTTTGGTAAGTGTCCTATTTTATAATTTGAATCAAAAGTTTCTTGTATATTTCTTTTGGAATCATCTTTTATATCATTATTGTGAGGCTTTAATAAATGCCGAAGAAAAATATTGTCCTTTATTGATTCTATAATATTGCTTTCTGTGGATGACATTTCTAATTTACTTTGTTGGTTAAATTGTTTTTCAAATTTGTTTGGATTTAGAATTGGTATGAAATTATTTTTTGTCTTATATTCAATAAAATTTTTCTTTATGGTAGTATTAGGTATTTGCGTTTGATTAACGGCAGGTATAGTCGTGTCATGTATTTTATCTTTTATATTTAATTTAAGTGAGATATCGCTAGCCGGCGAGAGTGAAGTGTTAAGTTTATTGCTAAAAATATTGTTATAATTATCATTCTCGCTGTTAGATTTTAGTATTGATGTTTCATATGATACATTTTCGTAGTCATAGGATTGTGTTATCGTTTGACTTGGAGGAGTAAATGTAATGGATTTTGTAAAATATTCTTGAGATATAATCTTATTATTTTCTTTTGATAATGTGGATTGATTATTTTTATGTTTATTGTAATTTACATTAGGCTTTAGTTTGCTAAAACTGTCAGAATGGCTAGATATTATATCATCTTCTGCCAGATGAAATAAGTTATTCAAATTTTCACTACTGGAATAATAGTTTTCTTTACTAACTTTGTTATTTTCATGATTATTTGATAAATTACTTTTTTGAATATTGTTGTCATAAGAATGTTCTTTAAATTGATTTGTCTTATATCTATCACTAACTGAAGATGCTGACTGTTGCGCAAAATGATTTCTGATTGTTTTTGCGTATTGTTCCGGTGTCATATCATTAAAATTTAATATAATTTCATCGTTCTCACTAAATGATCTCGATATTGAGTTTTTATTTAGGTGTTGATTATCCTCATTAGTGCTTTGGTCGTATTGCATTGGCCACAGAGCTTTTTTCCTGTCTTGTTCAGGTTCTTTTACCCCTGCTTCATAATTTATTAATTGAGGCATCGGTGATTTCTCATTCGTAAAGGTATTTGTATTCGTGGTTGAAAATTGATTTACAGAAGGTGCGTGTGCCCCTTGTGTAGCTAGAAATGTTATTTGAGGTTCTATGGGTGCATATTTAGGCTTTGGTTTTTCTTCAATTAAAGAGTGAATATAGTTAGTTTTGACAGGAATATGGGAACTGCTGTTTTCAGAAAATTCAAAGGAAAAAGCTTCTGGCTTGCGACCAGTAAAAAGATTTCTTTGAGAAGCAGATGTTAATAATATATTTTCACTGTCTTTCCATTTCTCTTTGTTTTCGCTTTCCTGTCCTGACTTCAGCTTATGTAGATTTTGGGCTTCTTCAGCAAGGTTGTATTGTATTGATCTAAAAATGCGTTATTAATTGTAAATATGAATGATAACTAAAGTATCGTATTACATTAATATTGTTTATCAAATGTTCACCATATTAGTAACTCACGCAGTAAAACTTTCACTATTTAAATTTTTTCATAGAATTGTAAAAATGACAATAATTTTACAAACCTTTGAATGATTTCTGGAATGGGTGGCGGCACTGGTAAATGTTCACCGCTAGCTCGATATCCATTTGAATCAGCGATATAATGAACCGTGTAAGTTTTGCCATCATCACCCACAAATGAATATGAACCTTCCACAATTTGTTCTTCTTTATCCGTGCCTATATTTTCCATTCGACTATGTTGCACATAATGAGTTTGGTCAGCGGAAAGGGCTCTGTTATTACAAAGATGGAAAATAAACTTTGAAGTAGCAATTATATTTTAAAACTAGATGACCCAGTGAACTTCGTTTCACCTACATTTTATTTAATTGAAATTAACGAAAGAGATGGCTTGGTAGGCTTATCTTCTCCTGGTATGTTACTACTTAGGTATGCAATATTTTTCAAAATCTCACAAAAGAAACGACAGGTTTTTATAAAAATAGACAATAAAGCCATTACGAACGCCATTTATTGAAAGCAATTGAAATTAAAAGGAAGAAAAGGTAATTTTATTATTCAATTTTTTTATGATTTTATCAATTTTTAATTCGTAAACCAGGGAAGGTTTAATATAGTTTAGTATAGAATTAACCAGGGAAGTGTAGCGAATAAAATAATAAAAAAACATTAATCAAATCGGTCGAGCGGTTTTTGAGTTTTATCGTGACTAACAAAATAGCTCTCCCCTATATATACATACACACACACACACACACACACACACATATATATATATATATATATATATATATATATGTGTGTATATATGTATGTATATATATATATATATATATATATATATGTTTATATATATACATATTAACACAAACACACACACAACAAAATATTCACTGCATGCAATGCAAGTAAAGTCTCATCAAAATTGTCCAACTTTGACTTTAAAAACTAATTTCAAGAGGAATGTCATTCATTCCAGAGCTTTGCAGCCGTTACATAGCTTTCTTTGATTAAAATTTTTGCAGGTACAATTTTAATGAAAATTGATAGGTACTATTAGACTTGAAAATTCGTGACGTTGAATATAATGAGGTTGAAGATTACGGGATGATCACTAATTTTTATAAAATCATTTAAATATTATTTATATATTTTAACTCACTCGTAGCTGAAGCTACCGTCCAAGTCCATTTCATTTGACAATCGAACAATTGGTATCGCTGGTGCTGTTGTAGGTACTATAAATCCACTTGGTGTAGAAACATAGTGTAAAGTTTGAAATGAGGCAGCCTGCGTTTGATCAGGATCAGGACCTCTGACAGGTTCTGAAGCCACCTTGTGTTCCAGTATAGTTTGATTTACTGGATGTAATGTTTGAGATATTATACTTCGATCATTTCTATCTATGGAATCTTTTATGTTTCTTTGAATAGATTCATCTTGTTTGCTAAAATCTTTTGTACCTTTATCATTTTTATGATTGTTTAATAAGAAAGAAGGTATGGGCGTAGATAATTTATATTTCTCGTCTCTATATTGATTACTATTATCTTCAAATTTAGGGTTTATAGATGATGTCATTATCATGGGAAATGAATTTGAATTTACATTTGGTATTCTTGTATCAATATCGTGTAATAATCTAAACGGAGAATTATTGGTGTTTCTTGTAGATGAATATGGTTCGGTGGCATGAAATTCGGGAGTTACATAAAATGAACCGTCTGATATAGGCCATGGATTCGTTGCTGAAAATTGCGATGGAAAACGTTCTTGCTGAATTCTTTGTCCATTTAGGTGAAATACTAAGTTCAAAGATATAAAAAAATATATCTGAAACAACACATTATTTTAATATCAACTTCGTTAACTTTGAATGAAACAAAAATAATTGAAGTTTTATTAATTATTCACTTCCGCACTCACCAGCTTCATATTTTTCAGAAGCTGTTTATTATAATAAATAAACAAACTTTGATAACACGTCACACCTTAACATATATAGAAACGAGACTGATAATGAAAATGAATTCCGCGTTCATTTATACACACGCAAGATGGTGTTCAGGCATTCGTGAAAATATCGCTTGCATTCATTCTTGGTTTCTCCTTTCTGTAACAATACATAGGTGATATTATACTTCATAAATATTTTTAACGCTATTTTTAGGAGAACAGCTCGTTAACGCCCTAATGTTTAGGAAGTAGTCTCCCGACTTCTGGGGTAATGGACATTTGACATCTACATATCTCCCAATTAGATAATTAAATCCACGTCCACTAATTTTAAAAGCGTTAATTTTGTCACTGAGCCTTTTAGATCGTCGTTTTTGATGCTATACTATATTTTATTTTTAATTATTTTGTGTTTATCTGTCTTTTTTTTACTGACGAGGTACGCAAAAGAGGAAGCGGGTCACTTTATTATAAGTAAAAATCATCATCTGTAGACATTGGTATTATACTGCAGATGCGTTATCTACCTAAGGGTAAGATATAGATAATGGGAGAGAGGAAGACCCACTTCTGCTGTAGCATGGTTTCACCTCTATTGTATATTTAATATCGGTATTAGAGTACTGAAAAGTAACAGAATAATCCGAATATATGTATCTTCTTCTAAGAGTACCTCTCCGACTGGCGAAGGTTGGCAGCCAATTCAGCACATCTTTCTTTCTCCTTCACGAGGTGTAGCAGTTCTGGAGCACTCGCTATCCCGGTCCAGTCTCTGATATTACGTAGCCAAGACTTTCCTTTTCGACCAACTTGTCTTTTGCCCGCGATTTTTCCCATCATGATCAGTTGTAGCAACATGCACCTGTCATGTCTCATGATATGACCCAGGCAAGAAACTTTTCTACCTGAATATATGTATATGTAAGGAAAAAAAAAGAATCATAACATTTTACCGCGAGGTTTGTTTTAATGAACTAAAATAAAAAGTCACCGATGGCCATCATTTTGTTGAGTTCTGTTCGATAAAAGGCTCGATAAATTGAACCTTTTGTAGACGGAGACTGGGCGTATCGTAAACTTAAATGACGCAACGCCTGTAATGGTCAGAGTCGTTGCCCCTGCGGACGGGTTTTCGTTTTTTTGGACCACATGTGAAATCCTTAGAATTTAAAACTAAATTTTCAGCATTATTATTTAAGGTATTATATATGATTCAATTAGTTTGAAATGGTCCATTTTGAAGTTTTTTTTTCAATTTTAAAACCATCACATTTTTAACACAACACAATTAATAAATATACCATATTTAAAGTTTAAAACATGTTAGTACTGTAGAATATAGGTACGTTATTACGGGCGAGCCGGCCCAATTGCGACAGACAAATAATATGCCATTCTTGACAAAGTATTCGTCTGCAGCGAGGCTCTATCACTATTAAAAAGGTGTGTGTGTCTTAAGGCTTAATACAGATGCAAACCACCATTGCAATTTAGCGCATTTGGATACAGACATATTATGCCATTCTTGACAAAGTATTCCTCTGCAGCGTGGCTCTACCACTATAGTCGTATATTTATCTAGTTTCATTCAACTCTGGGATCACGAGCTAGAACCCAAATATGCCAAATATGTCAAATTTTAAATTTTCTTGTTTATTTAGAATTAATTTTTTAATTTATTTTTTTAGAAATTAGTTATCATTAAGTGTCTGTAAGGTTACAGTTCGTATAATTTAGGTAACACTCATCTTTATGACCAACGTATTTCGTTTATTAGTGCTTATTCTGTTGGTGATCTAATAAATAAAAAATAAGTAATAATTGGCGACTTAAATGGCGCAGTGGAGTAGTGTTTACTATATGAGTCAAGGGTTGTCGGTTAGATTACCACACCGGGATAAATGTTTGTATGGCCTACAAGTATTAATCACAACCTAGGTTTTTATTCTCTTCACATTGCCTGTTTATATGTTATCCACGGTAAACGAAATCCTAGATTGGGACTATGAGCAGAAAGTGTTTATAATTATGATGTTATTCTAATCGAAGATTAAATAAGCACCGCAGTCAATTCTCTCTTTGTCTTAATTATTTTCTATCCATCAACCTTAAGGTTTGTAAACGATACAACTAACAAGATAAAAGAAGCTTATGCTAAAGGACAGTACAATCTTAAACAAAAGAGGGTCACACGTTGTTAAATGATCAAAAAAGAGTTGGTTGTCTAATCACCCAACTACTTAATAATACACCCAAATGATAATAACGTGTGTTGAAGCACGTAGAAGAGGCGTATCGCAAGCGCTGAATTGAACTGAGTATTTATATAATCCCAAGGTGTATCGAAATTTTAGAATTTTTATAAATTATGAATAAATAATAATAGATATATGTAATAGATTATATAAAAAATGTCCAGTATTAAATTCGCCTTAATTTAATGTATAATTGAACAAGATATACTTTGTATATTTATTTATTTCAAAGCCCATATATGTGTCACTGCTGGGTTCGGGCCTCCTCATTTCTTGAGGAACGGACATTAATCCACCACGCTTGTCCAATGCGGATTCGGAACAAATAGATGTAGACCATACATATGTACATTTATTCCGATGCGGGAATCGAACCCGCGAATATTGACTCCGATATACTTTATATGAGTTAAATTATGGAGGTGTGTAAATGATAAAAATATATAATCACACATTTACATTTATTACACTTAATTATAGGTACATCACATAACTCACTGGCACTACAAACAGTAATCGAGTTCACAATGAAAGTCGTGACCAAGATCACTGATAAAAGTTATTTCTAACATCGAAATTTGTAGGTAATACTAACTCATATCTATGCAGATATACGTACATAGCAAAAATAAAGTATGCTTGTCCAGCATTACATTATATGACGCATTTATACTTCAAAAATTGTGTTCGTAAAGCCTTATTGGACAATTCGTTTTATACCTTGATTTATAATATTTTCCTAGTATGATCTATTATCAATTATTTCCCGTAGGAGGAGTAATCATTGTGAGGGTGAAAAGTTTGTTGTTGCTGTTGCTGCTGGGGATAATGAGTTTGTTGATGTGGTGGATATTGGATCTGTTGTTGTTGAGGATGATATATTTGTTGAGTCTGTTGTGGGTAAATAACCTGTTGTGGCTTCTGGGTTTGTTGGGGGTAGTAAGGTTGTTGAAGATTTGGAGTCTGTTGTGGGTAGTAAATTTGTTGAGGTTTTTGAGTCGGTTGCGGGTAGTGCGGTTGCAGTGTTTGTGGGTAAGTTGGTTGAAATGGATGCGGCTTAATTTTGTCTGCTTCAGCCTTAGCTGCTTCTTCCTTTGCAATTTGGTCAATTGCTCTGTAAATATTAGAAACGGAATTTAATTTAAATGTAACAAATATTTATAAACAAAACGTTTTATAAAATATTTTAAAATTTTCAGTAATTTTTAAAAACAAAAGGGTATAAAACCCTTTTGCAAAAGTACAAATAAATAAAAATCACTGAATATTTGAGTACACACAACAAATTGTACGCTGTCCAGGACTGCAGGTTCAATTCCTGCATCACAAAAAATACCAGTATGTATAATATATATCTATATGTATATATACGATACAAGGACTCATAGTATAAGGCTATGAGTGTGATGCATTGTATTTTTTACTTAAAATTATTTATTTTGCAAAGTTATAGAGTAAGAATGAAAAATGAAGAAAATAATAGAGTAATGAAATAATTAAAATATAGTAATGTAGTTCAAAATATCATATTTTTTATACAACATAATATATATATATATATATATATATATATATATATATATATATATATATATCCTTTGGCCACTAACCACAGGTCCTATTTCTGAAGAAATGGACACTTACCCATCACGCTTGACTAAGGCGAATTGGCGGTGGTATTACATGGTTATATAAACTGCAACCGAATAGAGATACCTGATAGTTATATTTATAGTTAATAGATTGGTTATTGTTGGAAGTAAATATGGACAAATAATAATAATATTACGACTATTAAGATTATTAATGGAGTCAGGCGTTACTTTGCGGAAATCCATCACTATATGGACAGTCAAAAGTTTTACTTAGCTAAGATCCGCGTCATGACTGTCCATATAATATTACGACTACTTACGCTTGAATCGCGGGAGGTGTAGGGGGCGGTGTGGGGAGGTGGTCTCCTACTGCATGGTATCCAGTACTATCGGCCCAGTACTTGATGGTGTAGACTTTCCCGTTGGTGTCCGTGAAGGAATACCAGCCACGTTTCACGAGGCTCTCGTCGTCAGCCTTCGGGTTGGTGAAGTAGCCTTCTTCACCGACGTGCGTCCCATCCGCAATTTGGTATCTTTATTAAATCAAATTTATTTACTTTACTGATTGATGTTTATGATATGATGATTGATGTTTATGATATGATGATTGATATTTATGATTCACTGCAATTAAGCAGTCCATGTCAACCAAAATATCTATAATATGTAAATTGGGGCCTAAAACGCTAGTTCTTATCGAAGCAGGTCGCGACTGCAATAGTTTTTTATGAACAGAAAAATTCACATACACACAGAATTAATGCTTAATTTTTACCTGGAAATATAATAAACGGACCAAACAGTATATAGCAGTTTTGTATATAAACTAATCTATCCCAAACTAAAAAATTATATAAGTATTGATTTATATAATTTTTTAGTTTGGGACTTTATAGTTCACTATTTTCTTCCATTTGTTCCAGCCAATAAAATATTTTTAAAATCTAAAATTTATGACATTATGATGGATTAATATATGCCATAAAATAGTGCAATAGCCTATTTTCCATAATATGAATTTAAATCTCTTAATATGAATAGCACAATAGCCGTCAAAATATATTTAAGTTTTAAAATTTGTAAAAATGTAAGGTAAATTAAGTAAGGGGTCTGCAGAAAAATGTATTAAGTAGTCTATGAACCAACAAAGTTTGGGGACCTTTGTTTTACACCGTTCATTATTGTGAAAATGTAGAATAAGTTGGAGGAAAATTTCCCTAACAGCTAAGTTGGACTAGACCATTGTTACTATTTCAACCGGCTTGCTGTCAGGACAACAATTATCGCGTTTATGAGATGTTTTTTCACAGACCATATGGTCTCTACTACTAGTCAGGGGTCTCTTCATTTCTGGAGAATAAACGTTCATGCACCACGCTTGTCTTAGGTATATTAGCGAAACTTGGAATAAGTACCCGCAGGCCATACATATATTTATGCCGATGTGGTATAGAAACCCGCGATCATTGACTCCGAAAGTATTACTTTTTTCCTTACCGGGTCAATAAAAAGAAATTTTACGCTTTTTACAAATCCACTGATCATTTTAGCGCAACCTATTAGTTAAAGAGGGCTTAAAGTATTAACGATTACCTAATTAAAGAAATAAAACTTTTTCTTAGGGAATTGGATCCATTATATTATATTTGCGTTTAATGTGTTAATAGATGTGTGAAAATTATAAACCGCAGCGTTTTATGCTGTTTTTAGCAAAACAAACGAACGCTTTTTTTGTTAGAAACACGTATGTGTAAAAAAATAACTGTGCGCGCTTTGTTTGACCCCAAAAAGCCACCCACTTATGATACAGATATTTGGAATGTTTTAAGGCCCATTAAATAACAGTTAAAATGGCTATCCAATAACCGGATGTATTGATATATTTCTTTTAAATATACAATGATCCCATAACCGTTATAATATCATTTCTAATAGATGTCCCTGTCAGGTATTTCTTTGTAAATATGTACTTTATTTATTTTAAATATTTTACATATCAATTCAATACGGATATGGTATTATAACGATATTATCTTAATTTTTTTTAAACCTTTGACTCTATAACTTTGTAACTCTTTATCAGAAATAAGAGTCTTTTCATTAAGGGAGAGAAATTTCATTTTCATTTAAATTTTTTATAATGTTAACTTTATTCAAACATTAAAAAAGTCTACGACAAAAAAAATTGTCGGTGACTTTGATGTTTGAATAAATTATATAACGATCATGTTTAAATATAATTTAATACATATAAGATATGTTAATTTAATATGTTTTCTCTAAAAATTGTTCAGTCGCTTAAGTTAATGAAATAAAAATATATAATGAGTATATGAAATAAATACTTAATTTGTATGTAATGTTCAAAAATACTCACTCATATTTGTAGCTGCCGTTATCTCCATAAGTTTGTTCGTTCTTAATCACGGCCACCGTTTGCGTGGACGGTGGCATGGTAACTGGCGCGACGGTGGTAGTTGGATAGTTATGGTTGTTCCAATTGTTCCAGTTATTGTTGTTGTTCCATGAATTTTGAGGTGATACGTAATTGTTCTGAGGATTATTTTGAGGTCGAACTAAGTGTATATTCTGCTGGTTCCATGAGTTTTGCGGAGGGTCATTTTGAATCGGGAAGTAATTTTGAGCAGGAGATTCTGTGCTTTGGTTAGGAATGTAGTTGCTGACGGATCCTACGGTGCTTTGAGATGGAATATAATTATTCACAGGTGGTATTTGAGTAGTGGAAGGGACGTAGTTACCTAGCGAAGAGGTTGGTATATTCTGTGATGGTATATAATTGCTGGGCGATGGATTCCACGGTCTGGGCGGTGTTTGTGTGGAAGGTACATAAGGAGGTGCATAACTACTCCCTTCAAGATTTGTTGGATAATAGTTGGCGAAGGTATTTCGTGCACCAATTCGAGTTATTCCCGGTTCGGAAGTTATTCTTTCGTTAGTGGCAGTGGCTTCTAGATCTTCAAGGTTATTCGTTTTGGTCTCCTTGGCCAGAGCGACTGCTAGTAAAAATCCAAAAACACACAGCTGTGGAAAAAAAGCTTATTTATTTTATCAAATTTAGCTTCAAGCGAACCGTTACGGATCATTAACATATATTTGCGTGTATTTTAAAAAGTAGTGATTAATGTATTCGAGAAGTGTTTAACGTCGGGACAACGGATTCAAAATTACATACATTATTTACATTTCTAACAACCGGATTCTTTAACGCAGAAGAAAATAAATATATTGCCTCTAGTGTTAAGATATCTCATACAAGCATAATAAGTATTACGGTTATTTTTATGTATTTATATTTTCCGTTAACAATTCGTTTAGTCATTTTAAATTTTATTTAATTCATATATTGACACTGACTGATAAAAAAAAAAGTTTAAAAATTGTTATATCGTGGTTTAATTTTCTTAAAAATTAAAAAGATCTTATTTATTTTAAGACCTAACTGAAGTGTAAGGTGTACTTCATAAGATCTAATTACCGCAAACTAATAATAATACCGCAATCAACTGAATTGATACAGTCAGTATCACATAATTACAACTTTAAAAAATAAGGTTATTTTTTTATGTCTTATAATATATATTAAAATAAATCTGATGACTCATTAAACAATATTTAACAACCATTATATAATCTAGGACTTTTCGTAGTGTGAGCTTTATAATAATTCGGGCAATATGTTAAGCACATTCAAATAAAATTTATTTTAACACAAAATCTATTTATCAGATATGTCGTTATGGCGCTATTAAAATATAATATTAAATTATTGATTATTTATTTATATGAAAAAGTCATGTTTGATATAATGAACATTATTTTATGTAAGGTCAGAGCTTACTCAAAAAAAAAAATTATTAATATTAGGAATTAAAATTTCGAATTTTCTACTTGTATTAGTGTCCAGCAAATTTTGAAGGACTCACCAGCTTCATGTTGATGTCCTTCCAAGACCGCTGCCTGTTCGATACTGTGTCCACAAGGGGTCGCTCTACATTTTTATAGGAAATTATCCTGCGCCCTCGCGTGTGCACATTTTTGCGTATGTCCGTACAACACAATGACCTCACCTGATGCCGCATCCGATTAATAATTCGAATTTAGAAGAATGCACTCTAATTGCACTCTCGACATTATCTATAGCATGGTATGATTTATGGTTATCGTCAAATTTATTAATTTTTTCTTTTTAATAACTTTTCTACAAATATTATACAAATTTTCTTTTGCTTTCATATTGCAATTTGCATGAAATAAATGAAGATGAACAATAAAATAAGAGATACCGTTATTATTTAAGTTAAATTTATTTTAATAGTGTTCTTATTATAGTTATAGTAAAAAGTGATTGGAACAAATTTGCGTAGTTTCAGTATCCTGTTAAGTGATATAAAAAACATTATAAAATAATAGTTGTATAAAATAATAGTGGGTAGTATTTAAGTGAGAATAAGAGCAACCAACCTGCGATCCACTAATACGGCAATGCTTCTGCAATGCCTATGGCACTGCAGATGTATTGTATATAGGCGGCAGTAATTGCTTTCCATTAGGTGACACGCCTGCTTGTTTGTCGTCCTATTCCATAAAAACCCTAAATTTTTTGGGAGGCCAATGTCCAACACTGGACTCTTGCAGCTGTATTGATTAATTTAATGTAATTCCAGCATTTTTTGTTATAGTACTTTTATAATTCGTAACATTTAATTTTGTATACTATAGCGACTGAATTATAGCGGTACGTTCAGTTACTTTTCACCGACTTAATAAGAGAACGGTATTCTAGGTACTGGTCGATTTTTAACATATTTAAACCTGCTTCTCTTACATTTAAAATTTTAGAATAATTCGGAAACTTCATGAGAAGGGATTATGGAAATATTTTTCAAAACTCTTATACAGATTTGTTTTTTTTTATACGTGTAACTGTTAATACTATATTATAATATAAATGTGTTTAACATGGTTGGTATTTTTGGATTGAATTTTTTTGATGATATCTTAGTGGGTCATCTGATGGTAAGTCATTACCGCCGCCGTAAGACCAGGGGCGCTGCAGATGCGTTGTCTATGACAAGGGTGTGCATAAAGGAAGAAAAAGACAGAAGCTATAGAAGGAGAAGAAGGAAATAAAGAAAGAGAAATGGAGTTGGGCCAAAACGTTTTTGCAAATTCTGGATGAAAGGAAAAGGGATGATGGACTAGCTAATGAATACTAAATAATAATGAATGCTAGCATTCATTATTATACAAAAATTATTTAGGTTTTGCCTGTTTTATACGAATATATTTATAAATCTTATTATGATCTTAAAAGTTTCTTAAAATCTGGCATATCTTCAGAATATTGAATATTAAAAGTCGATATATTGAGTGGCTTATGAATCAGCGAATGGGTTTTGCCTTTTGTGTAACGGTGTAAAAAAAACTTGAGTGAGGCGGGTTAGGTCCAGTTCTCAAGTCGCTATCGATGTTGCCATATTAAATCGCCATACTAATACCACCTGTGAAATATCAGTTTGGGTAACTAATGACTCTCCTCTGATTTAACACAATGAAAAATAAGATTTTTTTTTTAAACGAAATGTGGATATAACCTTATTTCCATCTGCCTTCATGTTAAGTAAAGTCAGATGTAAAATAATAAACAAGTAACTATATGTCATTTAGATGCATCAAGAGTTCAATTCATATAAGGTCATTAACTAAATATCTTTGCCCTCAATTCGAATTTTCTTTGAAATTAGTTTTCGTGACTGTTACACTGTTTCGCGAATTATACTGGTATTCGTTAAACAGTGTTATGGAACGAAACAAAATTATGGATCAAGAAAAATAAACCAAATATTTAAGAATTAGAAGCTTCTAGAATTAGAATAAACCTATCATTTTACAATACTTAAGTTGCCCGTCCATCCACCAAATGGACGAGCAACTTAAGTAGAATAATAGGTTTCTTGGGTTATAACTAAACAATTCAAACTGTAATCGATTAAGTATTAAGAAATATTTTATTTTGCTATAAAAAAGGCAGAATTAATGACAGAGGCATTCTCTATCATAAATTATTGTATGATTAATGTCAAAAATATAGCTTATAAAACAATTTTTTTTAAATTTCTCTACTAGTTTAGATTTTTTAAATCTCGAATACTACCAAATATCCTGCAATTTTTTTGAAATTTTTTCTGATCAGAAATGTTTATGAAATGTGAATATTAGTAATCATTTCATACCTAATGAATGGTTTCGCAGAGCATTTTACTCATACATCATGTATATTCGAAAATACATTGAACATAATTTTAATTTTTTATTATAAACCTTTGTAAGTTCTTATCTGAAATTTAGGTCACCTTTTTATATCAGGTCGTCAAATTTTATGAAATACGACAGGCGGATGGACGAATACAAAAGTGATTTTGTGTAAACCTTTCGTCTCGTCGGTTTTCATAAGGGTTCCAAAAAAGATATGGTAATCGGATATAGTTTTGAGTTTTAGGTAGCTCTTGTTAACGTTCCCTTTGATGGTACCGCCTTAATTATTTTATAAGCAGAAGTCATTTATGTGTTTTTTAAAGTGAAGCATTGCTTTTTATACCCGTTAGCGTGTGTTACAAAGAAAGAATTCTAAGTATCAATATTTTCTGGACGTAATAAGGGACGTTAACTTATTTTTAATATCAAGAGATAATACTGCCTACATAAATTATATGAAAATCTTTAGGAATTATATAATTTATGATATAAAAATTTAATTATTACGTACATTTTTATTTTTAAGGGTAAGAGTATCTATAAATTTCAGATTCTCAAGATTTCCTCAGAAAAACGTCTAGTGATATAAGAAAGATTACAGGTTAATAATGGTAATAAAGATTGAAATTTCCTCCTCAGGTTTCTCTATCATGATAAGAAACTGAATTTATAAAAAGAATTTCATATGTAACTTGTTTTTAATAAACTCCACACCTCTAAGTTCAAAACGCAAATCCTAAAAATACATTAATTGAGTGTTCCAATTCGTACACTAAAATAAAAAGACGAAAGCCAGGTCAAAGTCACATAATGGTCTGTAATGAAACACATAATTCGATTTGAGGTTTATCTTTAACCTTAAGTGAATTTATATCTCGACAATAAAACAAGGGTTCATATAAAGTATGAATATATCAACAATTTGCGTGCAACAGCCAAACCTTTTGAATGTATCCCATCCATACATATACTTATAAGGCAGACGCAGTATATAATAGGGACATTTGAAATAAACGAAACGGCTTGATTTTTAAAATAAAATCAATTTATCTTAATATACGTATATATAAATCATGCGTCGATGCGTTCTAATCTCCGAAACCATCCAACCGATTTCAATCAAATTTTGTTTGTATGCTGATATGGTTGGTTCCAGCTTTGAAATGTATTAATATAATTGATAAGGCTACTTTTCGACCTGGCAGGTGGCGCTATTGCCTTGATCTAAAAAAATTCAAGGAATTTTTTGTCCAGATTCGTAATTAAAAACTACAGGATCAATTTTGTCACATCTTATTTACAGATTAGTTAAATGCAAAAGCATGTAATATAATTTCACATTCTTCCTTGGGTTTAGTATCTTTCACCTTCAAAGTGAACAGTGTCGATTGACGACAAGTAAATTCTTGATTATATTCATACATACACACATATGATCACGTCTCTTTTCCGTAGGGGTAGGCATACACTACAGATCTCTCTTCACCACACAGCCACACTCATCACTTTCTTGATACAAGCTCGCTGATTAAGATTACTTATGACCAAACCTTTCTTGAGAACTTCAGCAATTTGGTCAAGGTATGTTTTTCTTGTTCTTTCCTTACCGACCTTTTCATCCACATCCGCAACGTAAATTTCTTTTATCAGTTGCCTTCGTGATTATATTCATTTCTTCATATTAGACCGACATCTTTCGCGAATATTTTATATTTACACATATATTACTCAATAATTCTCCGGTCTAATGCAAATACACATATGACAATAATGTCGACAAACCCATATGATTTATAGATAGTACGATTCTACAAATGATACGTGGTAAAATTGATATGTTATGAATATAAAATAGGTATCTATTTACTAGACGCGGGAAAAAGAATAAAAAAAGCGAATCGAATAGTGGCACAGCCACGGTGGAGTGACTAAGTTGAGTCGACCTGGGGAGTAATGCCCCTCATAGAATATTGGTGCCAAGTGGAAGAATTTTTTTAATACTGTATTTCATACGGTGTGTGTAGAGACCTGGAGGGGCTAGTCGCTTACCCTTCCATTATTTACTTCTCCCTCTTCCATTACTTCTTCTACCCGTATTTTGGATTTCTATAGGCGGTGTTGGTTACTTACCATCAGGTGAACTGCTTGCTCGTTTGCCTATTAAAAACATAAAAAGGAATTTGGGTCACTGAATCTCAATTGCCTGTCTGTATCTTTTTTAATGATCATTTGTAAAAAAGCTAAGCATGTCACTTTGTTTTTCAAAACATTAAATTTAATATTTTGGATGCACCATAGGGAGTTCAATTTAGATTTGATAAAGTAGAATCAAATCCAGTATCTTACATACTATATGTATATAACTGCGAATCAAATAAGCTATTGCCAAAATAGCAGTCTTGGTACGTTCTTATTCGTACACTGATATTAAGATTATATTCATATAGATATGTATATATTCATAAAGTATAATATACTAAAGAATATTTTTGATAGCCTATTTAAAAAATAAGTTAGGGTCGATTAAGTGCAGGCCTTTTAAAAAAAATTACCTCATGCCGTTGACGCTTTTTCTTTCTTAAAAATGTCACGCTGCTTAATATAAATAAATTAACATAAAGGACACATTTTCAATACAAGACCTAAACATGTAAATTTGCCGTGATTTTTTTTGTTAAGGTTCTCAAATATTTATTTGAACATATCGGGATTCACCTTTCAAAATCACGAAAAGCTGTCATGTAGTGTTTCAGTACTGGTTCTGTGGTCAGAATTTGTGCGTCTCCAATTGGAAGACCTACATCTATATAATTGGACTACTGTAGGGACTTTTCTTTAAATTACGCTTATAAATCTAATATTAAAATTATGATTTTAGTCTCACTTATGTCATGTTAGTCTCACTTATATAAATGTCCGCTCGTAGAAAAAATAAATGTCGACATTACTTATCACGTGACCCCAGTCTTTGTTTTCTTATCGTTTTTATAATGATGCTTTTATAATATTATTTTTGTAAGAATTTTTTTGTTATCACGATATTTTGCCGTAGTGTCATTATCCTCGCCATTTACGAATACATTAATAAACGATATGATCCGTTAGATGAATTTCCTGACTAAAAAATCTCGGAATATCTTTAACGTAACGCTCGTTTCTATCTGAATGACTTTAGCGTATTTCTTGTACGTGTCTCGAAATTTATTTTTATTTTTTTAAAATATTTCTTACAAACCGGGATCACTTCTTAAATGCCGCAGGTGTTGCAAATGTCTATAGACAACGTTTATTGGTTTTCTTTAGGTGATACGTTTGCTCAGTTGCTTTCCTATCGTAAAAAAAATGTGGCTTTACTTCCTGTATGAGTGCTTCACGTGAGAGTCATTTATGAGAACTGAATTTGACTTTTAGTAGGACAATCCATGAATGTCCACTGCTAGACCTTAGCTTGAATTTGATTTTTGTCTGGGAATATCTGTCTGGGAATGTGATCGGGGTTCCTACGGAGAGTATGATTTATCCAAGTCCAATTGCGACGCAAAATTTGAAGCCCAATCGGCGGTTCGTAACAAAGATCTAGTAGACAGAATATTTACATCTCCAGGGTTTTATTATCTTCGTCAACAGCCTACGGCAGTCCACAGCTGGACATAGGCCTCCCCCATGGAGCGCCACCTAGCCCGATCTTCGGCTACACGCATTCAGTTTCTGCCAGCCGCCCTGCCCAGATCGTCGCACCATCTAGCCGGGGGGCGTCCCACACTACGTTTACCGAGACGCGGTCTCCACTCCAGCACTCGTTTGCTCCAACGACTGTCGGATCTCCGACAAACGTGACCAGCCCATTACCACTTTAGTTTGCTAATTCGAAAGGCTATATCGGTGACTTTAGTTCTCTGGCGGATTTGTTCATTCCGAATCATATCTACCAGAGAAACGCCGAGCAGAGCTCTCTGATCGACTCTGACCTTATGAAGCAGACGGACTGTCAGCGTCCACGTTTCGGCGCCGTAGGAGAGTACGAGTAGGACACACTGGTCGAAGACTTTCGTCTTCAGGCTCTGAGGTATGGGGCTCTGAGGCATATTTATAATCTTAATATAACTAAAAAATAATTTTAGGGTATTTGTTTCTTGCGGGAGCTCTTGTTTGGTGCGGTGTTGATTCCCGTTCATGATTTGTTTGTTTTGATGTAATTTACGTTAACGGTTTATCTTGTTGTAATTGAGTGCAATGACGGGGTGTTTACCTTCCTGACCGGGTTCTCACTGCTCTGTTTGCGTAACGGTTAAGGGCCCCCGTTTTTGTAAGTAGTGTTCATTTAAAACAGTCAGTTCTTCTTTTTAAGGCATGTGAAACATGCATACCATGAAATAACGTGGAACATAAATAAATATACGCTATTTATTTTACGTGAAATGAGCAAGAGGAAAAACAATTATTTTTCTTTTTCTATATATATATACACGTCTTACACACGTCGCGCTTTATTTAAATTTGAATTTTGACGTTTGAACGCCCGCGTGATTGTCACTTGAGATATTTTAATGTTACGTTTTCTCATGACAGATGTGTGTTAGTAAAATAATAACTTACCTAAATAAATGGTGTTCCTCTTTTCAGGTAGGTAGTTTAAAGGCTTATAAAATAATATAAGAAGATATATTAATAAAAGTGCATCTCTTGGAAGACATTAAACTTTTTATATTATAAAAGAGTTTTTTAACAAACACATTATAAAACACAATTTAAAGCTATTATGCCACTAGTAACCATATATAATACACATCTGATGTGTGAACCACGTAGCATGAAAATATCTCCGATCGTTCGTACGTCATAATTCATATTTAAATAAAATGTAACGTCCTTATTATATTATATATTATAATAATATTATCGATACTTATCAAAGAGTTAACCGAACAGGCAAATAAGACACCTGATGGTAAATAGTCACTATTTATATATTATTTACATCTTGTCTATCTTAGGGAACTAAAGGAGAGGAAGAAAGAGTATATATATATATATATATATATATATATATATATATATATATATATATATATATATATATATATATATATATATATATATATATATATATATATATATATATATATACACATTCACCCGCATGTTGACTAGGAAAGAACGCGCAGTGGCATTAACTTTCAGTTAAGTCCATTTGTTGTGCACTTTGTACAAAAAAGTTTGAATGAAAATGAATAATATTATAGTTTTAAAATACAATTAATGTTCCAAAACTCTATATGTACATTATAAAAAGGTACACTTTTCAGTAACTGATACAATTAGTATGACTCATTCTTGGTTACTTTTGATAAAGCAAAAAGTGAGTTCAGCGTTGGTCTTTTTATTAAACCCAAATGTTATCTAATCCCGTCACCAAGGACGTCTGGTTCAACCGATTTAAGTAAGGATGCCCCAATGGCTCGGATAGCGTCGCCGATAGCGTCTGTTTGTTTTGTGCAAGCATATATATATATATATATATATATATATATATATATATATATATATATATATATATATATATATATATATATATATATATATATATATATATATATATATATATATATATATATATATATATATATATATATATATATATATATATATATATATATATATATATATATATATATATATATATATATATATATATATATATATATACTTCACTTACTTAGTTTCACCCGCATGTTGACTAGGAAAGAACGAGCAGTGGCATTAAGTTTCAGTTAAGTCCATTTGTTGTGCACTTAGTACCAAAAACGACTGAAATCGATACCTTTCAATCTTAAAACCTGTTAAGGTATTAAATTGATTAGTTAAATCGAATTTACTTCCAGCATTTATTATTTGTCATATTGTCATTTGGTAACATTGATGTTTTAATATTTTGCGTTCTTGCTTGTTTTAAAATACTTACTTTCTTTTTGCCTTACTTGTGCTAAATTTAAAATACTTTGAGAGGGACAAGGCCTTGCCAGTTACGATACTTCATTGCTTGTTGACGGAATTTGAGAGTAGCCGTCATTGTTTTAGAGTTTTTCTGCAGATTTTATCAAAATTGTTATTTTTACGAATTTAGAAACGAAAACGTTATCGTCTTTGAAATTTGTAAGTCTGTTATCCTCTTCTGCTTTTGAAGCTGTTAAGATGACTATAATACGAGAATAACGAGAATTGTAAAAAGTAAAATAAAGTGGACTTTAGTCCTTAAATCCTTGATGCTCGTTTCCTCGAATTCAGAAAAAAAGTAAAAGTAACAGTTGGATACGAGCTGTTATCGATATGCGAACCTCGTCCCTAATTTCTGTGTGTGACAAGCGAGTGGACTTAAGGACTGTTGTGTGGGATGATATTTATATTTATATGATATTGCATAAAAGCTTGGGAACTTGTTTGCCCTAATAAAACCGAAACGCCTAAAGACATTTTAGAAAATTAGACATTAAGGTTATTTTCACTAAAATGTAATAATGTTTTATATATACAAATGAATGTTTGTGTATTCGTTCCTTATGTTTGCAAATCTTTTTTCCATTGGCGATGACAGTTCATATAGATATTATTGACACGTCAACTACCTTCCAGATCAGTACCATCAACGTTAACAACCGCCTACACCCAACCACGGATTATCACATGGTTATTATGAAGATTTTTTCCCTAGCAACCTGTCTCTTTTGATTCAGGTCCAAAATAGCCCTCACCACCTACTGAAATTTGGAAGAGGATGTGGCTTCCTTCACATCGTCAGACCACCTTGTTGGCAACCGTCCTCGCACTCTTCCCATCAAGAATGGCTACTTTTTCCAGGTGCCCAACTCCTATTCGCATACTACAGTACTACAGTTAGTTATTAATAATTTGATGATCCTTTTATATGAAGATTATAACTAATAACGAAACGCAATAACTAAGATACTATTCAGAAATCGGTCTTTTGCCAGAATTTGGTCATTTTGAAAATGTTTGACAAAAATTTACCTGCATATTATATGATTACTTTCTTACACGGTTTCTAGGCTTTAAAGTTTAAACTTCAGAATAGAGAAATTCCACCTAACTTGGTAAAAGTCTTAAATTTTAAAAGGTATTAAAGACATGGTATTTGCATTACTAGGGAGGTTATAGATAGGTTGTCGATCTATTAGTAAGGTTCGCCGGTTGAAAAGCAAGTCAATCGGTCTTATCCATAAATCTTCTGTAAGAATATAGTTTTGGTTCATTCATGTTGCAGACAAGAACTCTTTGCAATGTGCCTTAAACCCGAAACCTATACCGTTAAGGGAAAACGGTCAGCGGTACATATCAGCTTCTTTATGTGAGCAATAACTCAGTAATTGGTAAAATTTTTATACAACGTGTAATCATTGCACCGACGCTGCCTTTTATACAGTTTCTTCCAATTTTCTTACGGCTTTATTGGATGAGACCGTTACTTTGACGTCCTGCAGTAAGGAATAAATACATTTTACATAAAACCTTTATGGATCTTATTAACAAATAAAAAGATGCGCCTGCCTCTTTTCGCTTGCACATTAAACATTTTTTGACAATTTTTTAAATATTGCAAAAGAATTTGCAATATTTAAAAAATAATTACGCCCCTGAGTGTAGTACTATACCTATTATATTATGACAATTATGCTATGTAATACGATAGGGTCACCTCATTCCTTTCTATTGGTGTCGTATGAGGCGACTATGAGTTCAAATACAAAAAGCATGGTCAGCGATGTCTAGCTGTGTACAAAAAGGATGTGATTTCTTATCTGCCGGCCAAGCGTGGGGATTATTGCAACAGGAAAATGGTAACAGGTTCAAATTTGAGGGAGATGGAGAGACCATATATTCGACTGTTTCCACTGTATTGATAAGAATGACAATTATAATGTAGGAACATACATTACGGACATAACAAATTGAGTATTTTCTTATATAATCTGTGACATAAATTAATATTCTTATATTTATAAATATCCTGACATTCAAATAATGTTAAACTAAACTACTACAACTATAAAAAATATATTTTAAAATCCTGCACAGGGTTTTTATAACTCACAAATTGGTGTAAAACGCGGAATACTTATGCATCATAAGATACTTTAATGGGTGCTACTTATTTATTTCAAAATTAAAAAGAATTAATCTTAGGTCATTTGTCAAAGATGTAGAAAGAGTTATTTATTTTACTTTATATGTCAAGTAAATGATGAATGATTTAAGATGAAGTCAGTTTTTAATGACTTGCCTCTTTAGGAACTCTTTGTGAAAATAAAGGGATATAACTTTTTATTATAATTATTTACGAATATTTTCATACTCGTAGACATGAATTTATTTATGATCTAGTACAACATAATTTTATCTATATATTTTGCAATTTTAAAAATGAATAGATTCTTAATATTTAGAACAATTCGATTCATTGGTAAGATTCTATCGCAATTTTACGTACGGTACCACTGTGGAATGATCTACCACCTGCGGTGTTCTCAAGTAAATATTATATAGATCTATATGTCATATTTATTTGGGAACACACATTCAAGAGACGTGCATATGTAGATATATTCGTAGATACGAAAGGCAGGCAACGCATTTGTGATGCCTCTGGTATTGTAAATGCATATGAGTGTGATCACAAAGCGCATCAGGTGACACGTATACTCGTTTGCCTACTCTGCTTTATAGTAATAAAAAAAATTTAAATGATAAAATGTATAAGATACAATATAAATAAAGTTTTAGGTGTATTTTTTTACAAAAAGTTGGATAGGTTGTACATGATCAGTGCTATAAAAAACAATTACAGATACCTAATGCAAGAAATAGTTGAGTTGTACACGGCTGCAAATGTGTTGACCATTGTCAAGTGTTAATAACTATTAAGATGGACTTTTCCCGCCAACTTTCATCACTGAGGTCCTGATTTTGTTTCATTTTTATAATCTGATATTATTATCAGTTATATTATTTAAATATGGTGGCGTATTATAAATTATAGTTTGATTATGGTGTATAAGTGAAGTGATATGAAATAAATGCGTGTATCGTAACTTTTCAAGTTGACTGAAAAAGTCCATAGAATTTTAGACAAGTTACATTTCAAAAGATTTGATATTATTGTATTTTACTTGACATTGGCATAATAGTTATAACAAATTGCCATCAAAGAAAAGAAAAGAAAAAAGAACTATTAAGATTTATTAATTTTTCACAGTTTCGCACAACTCGCCACAAGGAAAAGTTTCATTCCCACCATCTGGATGAGTGGCGATCTATTATGGTGCGTTTTTCCAGAAACTTCTTTCCACGCACCACTATCCTGTGGAACCAGCTACCTCCAGCGGTGTTTCTGAACTGATATGACATTGGAACCTTCAAAAAATCATCAAAACCTACACTTTCTTTAAAGGCCCTATGGCATTGCGGATGTCTATGGGCGGCGTTGATTGCTTTCCATCAGGTGACACGTTTGGTCGGTTGCCTTCCTATACCATAAAAAATGATTATTGTCTTATAATTAATTTAAACCTTCCGATTTCTTTGTTTGCATAAAAAAATATTGCAGACAACATGTTTTAGTACCAAATTTTTCAATCTGGTATTGATTTATCTAGAAAGGATATTAGGGCATCACGAATATATTTTAAAAAGAAGGATTGCTATTCATTATTTCGGAAATTTACATAATGACTATGCATTATACTTTATTCAGAAAAGTGAGGATAGCAAGTTTATACAATCTTACTGTCTTCATTGGCCCATTGCCTCTTGCATTCTTGCAATGGGCCAAAGATTGTATCTGCAATTAGTTACTGTCATACTAAATTGTTTGTGTCAAAGTAATTAGTAGAACGAAATTCACTTTTAATTGCAGAATAAATAATAGAAGATGACACTGCTAGTGTCTCCCTTTGCTTTTGTAAAAAAAATTATAAAAAAACCGTCGTTGTTTCCATCAAGAGAGATGCCAATGGGCCTGGCTTTCATTTTGAATAAGGCCAATACAGCATAGGATTGCAACAGGCTGTTGATGAAGACGTATTTTCTAATGTATTTCTCTATCTTAACTCAGAGTCAAGAAAGCAGATTTAATGCGGTGGAAATGAGAGCATTAAGAAGTATATATGGGGTGACTTTGAATGATAGAATAGATATAAGAGCGCGACGTGGAGTAAAAGAAGGTGTCGTGGCAAAAGTTGAAAGAAAAGGATGCTTAGATGGTTTGGGCACATAGAGTAGATGGATGAAAGACTACTGGTAAAAAAAATTTACGTTGTGGACGTGGATATAACGGTCGGTAGGGGAAGACCAAGGAAAATATACTTTGACCAAGTTGCCAAAGATTTTAACAAAGGCTACTTCAATAGTACCCTTAACCGGCAAGTTTGTATGAAGAGAGTGATGAGTGTGGAGGAAGCAAAGAAAGTGTGCCGAGATCGTAGCAGATGGAGATTTGTGGTCTCTGCCTATTCTTACGGGAAATAGACGTGAATATATGTATGTTCTCCATCTTTGTTAGATTCTGCGCACATTCAGTGCGTAGAATCAGTGCTTTACTGAATGGTGCATATTAAATATATACCTAAAAATATATAAAATAAAATATATAAAATTTAAACTTGCGTTGTTTGCATTTCAAATAACTAAGTTCAACGCACTTTTTACTAAATTACGGATTTAAAAACTAAATTTCCAGATTTTTTTTTAATTTTACGTATCCCACAAAAAAGGATAATAACCACAAATATCATAATACATAATACGACAAATAAGAAAATATCTGATAATATTTTTATAACGTTCTCAATTTCTAGATTTATATTGTTTTGTTAGATATTCAAGTAAGTTATCTATGAAAATAATCTGTTGTATGTATTCACACAAAATATATGTAAGTCAATGCCTCATCTACTCCATTGACTCGTTTGGTGCGAACAGGCTCATATAACTAGCCCATGCAGTCTACCTTAGGTACTGTTTTTAAGTAAAGCAGCTATTTGACCTTGAACAAAGAAGGTGGAAACTGAACTTTAAGCACTGTAAACTGAAATCTTAAGCAAAACTGACAACCACTGGAGTAGACGGGTGCTGGCGTGGAGACCGCGTCTTGGCAAACGTAGCGAGGGATGCTATCCTGTTAAATGGAGCGACAATCTGTCCGTGGTGGCTGGCTAGATTAGATGGGTTTACCGAAGATCGGATTAGGTGACGCGTTTTGGAGGTGGTTTATGTCCAGCAGTGGACTGCTGCGATTTCGTCAAGTCGTTGACCTATTTTTATTATTTCAAGTTACTTAGTGTCTTCCATGAAATTTGGAGAACAATGTCATATTTTTGATGGACAGCCGCGTATTCGACCGCACGTTGTAAAATATAGCACTTCGGTAACCGGTTTCAAATTACAAGTTACTGACCTCGACTGTGATTCAACACTTGTTTACCCTATGTTCGTATTTCTTGTTCTCGTTTCTTAACTGTGTAATCGCTGTATGCTTATCTTTGATAAATAATAGCTTTTGATGGCCCGCCTTATAGTTTTTATTTCATTATATTTTTTCCTGTCAGTTGCCTTTGACCCATGGGAATGCAAAGTTCATTAGCAGGTCAAATAACAACCACGTTTTTTACGAATTGTGATATCATTTTGCTAAAGTTGCTATTTCATTTAAGATATTAATTTATATAAAAGTCCTTACTATATTTTTTATACAGCCCATTTAAAGGCCTCTTAATTTCTAGAGAATGAACATTAATACACCACGTTTGTTAAAGGCGTATAAGTGGAACTTTGACTTTTCTCTAAGATTAATTACACAAAATGAATGCACTTGATGACTAATTTTTCATAATCTCAAAATTATCGACAATATTCTGCTCGTACTGACGAGGTATTTCGTCTGCGGAAGTACCATACTTTCAATATCATATCTTGAAGGTAGACTTTTGAGATAGAACTTCACCTTTATAGTGGGAGAGCCACGCTGCAGACGAATACTTTGTCAAGAATGGCATAACATTTCTCTCTAGCACGAATGGGCCGGCTTGCCCGGGGAAGTACCACACTCCTGCAGAAAACCGGCGTCTGAGTACCTACCGCGCTTCGTTCGGTGAGCGTCTGAGTTCCGGAGGCTTAACACCCACCCACTCCCATAATGACACATTCCTTAAAGGTCGGCAACGATTCCGCACTACCTATGTCGCTGCGGATGTTTATAGGCGGCGTTTTCCATCAGGTGATACGCCTGCTCGTTTGCCTTCCTATGCCATAAAAAAACTTTCCTTACCTAATTCCTAACTTCCCATTCTGGTATTGATAATGCATTTATAGTGACCCTGTGTTATAAGATTTTCATAGGCCAAGGTAATTTAGCGTACATCAATGACTGACTTTTTGACTCCGAGGTTAATACACTTCGTTTCACTCAACAAAGACCTTAAATTTATTGTGCATTTTTAAAAAAAATATATTAATCATAATTCCTTAAAGTATAATGCATTTAACCTCTACATCTCAGTACTTATTTAATATTTATTATTTATCATTTAAATTATCATTATTTTTTGGATAGACGACACTTGTGATGCTCAAAAGTTTTAATCTTCACTTGATTCGAACATAATTTAAACGCTTCTACAGTTGAACTTTTGTTGTATTGTTTTAACACAAACACTATTTAGTTTCTTTATAATTTGAAGCAATAATAATCATAAAGTTTTGTTATTTGTATTTTAGAAAGAAATAAAGTAAATGACTGTAATCCTAAAGCTGTAATAAGTAAAAAATATACATATAAAAAATAAAATATCTTTCAATGTCTTAGAATCATGGGGAGTGAAGTAGACAGCCTTTTTATTTAAGGAAGTGTGCGAAAATGTTCATTTTAAAAACTTGAACAGAGTTGCAAAAAAAGAAAAAGTACACTTACTAATATGCTTAATATTTATTGGCTTGACTCTCCAGAGATCCGTGAACCAAGGTCAAATTGAAGGTAAACGAACCCAGTAAAAGCCATCACACAATTTATATTTAGGTTATTTTAATTTCAAGCATTTTTTTTGCATTTTTTCTTGTTTTTTTTTTAAATATAATTATTAGTTAATTTAAAATGCTAGTAAAGAAGGTTTACATTATTATCTTATTTCTATTTTGTATATGTAAATATAACTTTATATTTTATATGTATTATATGACAAATTAATTAGTAAATAATATGATAAATTTAATTTATTGTGTAATTATTCTGATCTTCATTTAAAAGTATTTTTATAAGTCTACTTGAACTAAGAAATTTTGATTTTAATCGTGAGCAGTTGTGGCATGTATGTTTTCATTGGAACTTCACTAATTACCTGTGTTTCAAAATCGGAAATCGATCATATATCAAAAATGTAATATAAAAAGAATACAATACATTATGAGCGGATAAAAGTTCTCTGATAAGTGTATTTAAAACTTATATTAGCCTATTTAAGATGGCTTTTCTAGTGTTGATTAAGAGCAAACAGATTTTTCTTTTCTTTCCTTAGTCGACCTTTATGTCACCCGCAGGAGCAAATAAATGGCAGAAATGTGATAGAAAACGACAAACTTTTCAACGTGAAATATTAATTAAATGGAAATACTTCAACGCTTCACAAAGGCGTTTGTTAAAATATTATTATTTATGTATCCTTTACTGTTTCTTAAATGACTTTGGTTTGAAATGTATAAGCTGATCTGTTCAGGGCCGCTTGAAAAAACGTTTAGTTAAAGACTGTATTAGTTGGTGCATCTTGGGAATGCCTATCTTCAGTAGTAGGCCGCCGTAGTGTAAAGATGACGATTAAATGAAGTGAAATTGTTGTTTTTTCTTCATTTATAATTTATTAATTATTTTTGAATGTATATAGCAATGTACAATCGAAAAAATTCGAAGACTATGATAACGCACATTTTCACGATAAAAGCAAAGTTCATTGATATCTTTTTTTCGCAAGATCGTGACCATGCATGATCATGCGATCACACTAAACAAATACACACATGTGAAAGATTACTTTTAAGTATCTGTAATATTATTGTATATTTATTTTATTTATATATCAACTAGACAGTGTTTTTTGGAGTACTAATGAAAAGAAAAGTTTGGTTAATAGTAAAAAAAATCTTTCGAATGAAGTGTCATTCATCGTTTAAAACCATAATAAATTATATATAACAACGGAGGTGAATTTAGTTTAGGAATATAATCAAAAACCAATCTTAATGATATAACGTCAATATAAAAATATCAATTGTAATATGGTATGAACTTTTTGTAGTAAGAATACCACAACCACACAAAATCCAAATACTTAAAAGTCTAAACGCCTAAAATATCTATATCAACAGCATATTCAAACTATTCATTCTAACGTGATATGATTTTATAAGTATTTGTACATTCAAGGAAGGTAGGATTAGAAGCTTGTGCCGGTGTTATTTTCCTTAAAAATGCCAGAAACGTCTCATAACACAATTTATTACGAGACGACTAAACCGTCAAGGGTATCAGTTATCTCGCGCTAAAAGCTACATATGCCTTAAAAGTAGCATCCGCCATTACTCATAAATGTAAAAAAGGCTGATCCCAATCTTACACAGCACGCATGTGTCCAAAACATATATTTCGGTTAAGCCTCCGTTGTCATATTATTTCCTATAAATTAAAACGAAGGTACGACAATTTTAAAATTACAAATTAGATATTGTAAAATGTTTTTTTATTTACTTCATTTATGACACTGTTAGTCACGGGGCCTCTCTAATTCTAGAGTTATAGACATTTATCCACTGCGTTTGTCGAAGGAAGATTAACTGGACGTCAAGACTTGTCTAGAATAAATAGTATAAGCCCGTGACCATTGACTTCAAAAGCGGTAGCTTTGCCACTGAGACATGTAGATGTTCAATATTTTTTTATTACTTCCTGTAAATTGAAATGAAGAATACTTTATAATTTTGAATAATGTTTATATTAAAACTATGTTACGCCACCGTGCTCTGTTCTACGCCATCTCCTGCCAGTCACAGATTTGAAAGTGGTGCAAGTCAACCTCCACCATGTCTCTCCAGCGGTACTTGGGGCACCTAACAGGACGGCAGGTTGGGCGACCCACATACTCTCTCGTGACTGCGCGATTCTCCGTCGTCCTCTCAGTGTGGTCTAGCCAACAGAGTCGGTGAGTTTTAATCCCTCCGATTACATTGGGTTAGGCCACTAGATGCTCGATTTCGGCCATTTTTCCATTTCGCCAACTGCCATCATCTTTTTTGGTTGGGCTCACGATCTTCTGATCTGAAGTTTCTTCTCTTTCTTTAGCGTTAGTATCCAAGCCTCGCAGCCATATGTTAGACTCATAAGCTTGGATACCAACACCTTGTGAAGAATTGCTCTGCACTGCTAGGCGTTTTGTATATGAATGTCAATTTCGTCCTATCGACATGTATACATTTTTATATACTTTTTGTTAAAAGTAGCAAAGTATTTGCCATAAAATTAAAACATCAGTTTTCATGTATCAGCGACCTCCTCCTCCTCAGATCGTAGGCCTTGTATGGCGACAAATCTGTGGCGTCAAATTCCGTCACTGACGGTCTCACTGAAGCTTGTCTGGTCCGTCGCTTCTGAGATAGGATATTTAGCATTTTTGCAACCTGGTTGGTCGCCTTTGTTGGAATGCACCGGCACGCTTGGGTTCTTTTCATTCCATTGGATAAAGGGGATTTTATTCAATGAGAGAAGTGCTTTCTGTGTTGGCACATTGATTTTTTGTATACATTTCATATAGTTCACTTATAGAGAATGTGAGTCAATTAAACTTTATCTTTCAATTGCGGTCGATCCACATAACTTTTAATTTAGAAAACAAGTTTTCTAGATCCACTCAAATGACTGTCCTAATATATCTTCATTATGCACATTCTTAGGTTCACTACGTGTGTTTATTTTACGTAGTGTTGTCTTTTGAAAATAAAAAAAAAAACGCTGCTGCAGTTTAAGTGCTCTTGTATACGGGATTCCAATCTGTGAAGTAGTAGTCTTCATAAAATAACATGATGTTTGATTACATTTCAGCACATAAATGTTGTTTTAAATATTTTTATTAACATTTAAAACGACAAAAATGAAACTCATAATAAATAATATAAAAATAGAAATACATATACGTACATGAATATTTAAAGTCTGAAAATGTTATGTTTAGTGGACGAAATAGTTGATTATAATTCGAGAACCCAACGTTCATTTTGTCAGGACATAATTATAAATAATAACAACAGTGAAAATAAAATTAATATGAAATATACATTATAAACTTTAAGAACCCTTGGCTGAATCCAGCGGACTTTCATAAAGTAATGAAAGATTACATTAATTTAGTAAATTGTCAAACTTTACATATGTTCGATCGATCAATATTCAGTAATAAATATACTGTGGTATTCAAATTATGCTTTGATCATACTCAAAGGTGTTTTGAAAATGATGTACGTGAGGTTTTAATAATTTTAAAGCCGTTATAGTCTGGAGCGGTAACTTTTGTCTTCTTTGGTATTAAATGTTTTATGAGTTGATGTTGAGTATTGACTAATTGATCAAACTAATTATTTCCAAAAAGAAAGATGTATTGTTATAAGAATTAAAGTTTATACTTTACATAAAATTTTAGTATTTTGAATATATTTTTATATAATATGTGTTTTTGTTCTAAGCGTCTTGAGTAATGTAATGTTGGCTAAAACAAATGAATCGTAGTCCCTCAAAATTAGGATAAATGTTATCAGTGACTAGTTAATGTTTTCAATGCTAATCTGATTTCATACAACTGTCTTAAAGTTTTATTTGCTTTATTCTGTTTTTAATAAAGAAAATATCTCAAAGAAGGTAAAAAAACGTGCTCGAGGTTTCATGTGGGTTTCATTCAGATTCATGTGGGTTTTGTGATTTATCCTTGGGGGACTACCCCAACATTTTAGTTGCGTGTCTTTTTAAATATAAAAGGTTCTTTCTGATATTTTTTGTTGTAAAAAGACTAATTTTTGCATATGTATTTACTTAGGTAATAGAGAATCATAAAACGTATTCTTTAAAAAATAACTAACCAATTAGCATGGTAATTCAAAATTGAACAGTTTATTTTGCGTGGCTATAAAACTGAGCAATGACCGGTTTCCACAGTGAATTCCTAAAGTATGAGTAACTTCTTTTACGTTTATTATTTTCAATTTCACTAATTGAAATCATCATATATATATATATATATATATATATATATATATATATATATATATATATATATATATATATATATAGTAAAGTTATCGTTCGTTAAAATAAGCGTACCTAGCACTTACTTTAGTTTATTTAACATAACAATGGAGGCGAGTTTAGTTTCGAAAAACAATCAAAAACCAATCTTAATGATATAAAGTCAATAAAAAATATCAATTGGAATATTGTCTGAACTTTTTTAGTAAGAAGACCATAAATACAATCAAAAACCAATCAAAATCCAAAGTCTAAACGCTTAAAATATTATATCAACAGCATATTCATACTATTCTAACTCAAAAAGACTAATTTTTGCATTTGTATTTACTAAGGTAATAGAGAATCATAAAACGTATTCTTTAAAAAAAATAACTTACCAATTAACATGGTAATTCAACATTGTACAGTTTATTTTGCGTGAAATATATTGTAGTATAGAGTATTTCATTTTCAATTTCAAGATCAAGATCTTTCATTCAAGATCAAGTTCAAGAGTTAACTATAGGATACAAAAATTGGATAATATTGTCCAACAATGGTATTTTATGGCTATACTGATGATAAAATGAGATTATAAATATGGTTAATAAAGAGAGAAAAATAAAAATAGAGAACACATCTAATAGACAAGTTTGGAAATAACAATATCGATAAAATCATACGAATCCAATTTTACTTTATTTTACGATATGAGAGCAATTTATTATTCCTGTGTTTAAGATGCTGTCCAGCATCCGAAATTCAACTATTGGCAACCGTTATTTTAACCGCGTATCGGACGAATACTTAATGCTTGCGGTTAAAACTTGAATCGATAAAATCTTCTCCGTTATAATTTAACGCGGCGTACAAAACTTTTTGTTACGTGCAAAAATACGAGGAAGGCGTGTTCGAACCCGGAACCTTTGAAGCAGCAGGAAGATGTAAAATCGATTACAGGCAAGGAACCAACCATGTTAATTTAGGACACCAGTGGATATATTATAATCTTTCAACGATAACAAGATATATTATACTCAAGTCAAACGCTGTGATTAATGTTTTGAGCAATTGTTTGGAACACTTTTTTATATATTCCATATAATATTCTAATTTTGTGTACGGGCCTCCTCATTACTAGAGGAATGAACATTAACCGCCATGTTCAGATGGACTGGCAATAGTCAAGAACTCAAAATATTTAAATCTATACTATATATAAATCATAATTAAATATATATATATATATATATATATATATATATATATATATATATATATATATATATGAAATTAGAATTCAAACGAGCAAACGTATCGCCTTATATAAAGCAATCAACGCCACCCATTGACATCTGCATCATCATAGGCAATGTTTGTCATCTGTGTCTGTGGTTGATGATTCAAATGGCACTGTGGCGAAGTTCCCCGACCCAAAATTCGCTTTCAGAACTTTGGGTCGTGGGTTGGAATCCCGCATCAAGATAAACATTTGTATCGTTTACAGATATTTGTTTTAAGTCACCTTGTGGTATTTGTTATTAAGAGTCAATTGAGACCTGTCGTCTCTTATATCAACGGTTCCTTATAACTCAATAATTACAGTACAAAACCATTTTAAGTAAGCGTCATCGCTCCGATGGGTTTGCGATAAGCTCCTTTTATACAATTAATCACTGTGACTTAAATTGTTTTTATTGCGATCCTTTTCGGTGTGATTAAACTTCATATAAGTTTATAGTATTAAGTTACCGAAAAAGTATTCTACAATATAATGAAGTTATTATAAAGGACGGACGTGAATCACAATTCGCCTACCTATTGTATTACAGGTTAACTTTGATTTCATGCCGGTATAGGTATATGGGTAAGGTCGCGTTCAGATGAGACAAATATTAACTGCGTGGGTTCATATAATACAAAGTAGTTCGTAACATGGTTTACTCATCACAGAGTTTTTTTTTTTTACTTTAAATCCATAAAGAATCCACTTATTTTTCTAAAACCTAATGGCTTATTGTCAAAAGAAAAATAATTCGAAAAATTCTTGGTCTAAAGCGGAGAGCGGAAGCAGTCCTAAGAAATATCAAAATTGACGAGCTTTGCGACCGATGTCTTTTTGGCGCGATCACCTGGAGAGGATGGGATAGTGCTATTAAAATGGATCTGATATTTAGGAATAGCGTCCAGTAGACTTCAGGTTGGTCGCCCTAGCTATCGGTAGAGCGATATGGCGATCACCCACTTGGACGAGCTTCAAGTAACGAAATGGCGAGAAACCACACAACACTGTGACCAGTTGTGTGTTTTAGTATTGTAGGCTAAAACATACTACAGGTACTTGAGTCAGCTAAGTAAGTAATGGTCTATTATAAATATTCATTCTAATAAAAAATATAATATCAAATATAAATATTCCCATAAAGTCTGTTTGGTATGATTATGGATAAACGCTTAGGTCGAATTCCGTTCCATATGTTACCCTCAAATATGTAAGTCATCTGCAGTGTCCTTGTTGTTGCATGTTCATAGTAGCGGTAGTTACTTAACATTAGGTGACCCGCTTGTCTAATACTACCTTCTCCATAAAAAGTTAATTATATTAGATATATTTATATAAATATTATATGAGAAGCCATTATAAAACAAGCCTATACATACCTAAAAGCCGGCAACGCTTCCGCGACTCCTGCGATGTCGCGGTTGTCCATGGGCCGCGTTGATTGCTTTCCATCAGGAGACACGCTTGCTCGTTTGCCCTCCTATCCCATAAAAAAAATATATTTATGTATTGTATAATTAACAGAAAAAAAAGAAGTTGAAATTCACAATGGTCCAAAGTGAATACGTGACTATAAATAATACAAAATTCTAAATATAATTCTTCATAATTTTTGAGAATATAAATATAATGTAGTGCAAATTTATATAATTTCATAGTTGTCCGTTTCAATAATTCTCCAATTATTAAGTATAAAAATTTATTACGGGTTATCCCGTGTAATATTTCATTCAAATTAACTACAATGCTGGTGTGATTAAGGTATAAAATATATGCGATAATATTTTAATATGACTTGAAGTCATTAAAATTTAGAACATGCAATAACAAGGCAGGTATTCAGTGTTTCAAGCTGTGATGGTATTGCATATTCATCATCAAATATTTGAAACAATGCCATAATTTCCAAATTTGAATTATCATTACGTTTATACTTTTTAAATCTAAAAAATAAAAATGGTTTCTGTAATTATTAATTATATGGATATTTATTTAGGAATATCCGTGTTTATTATTTATCAAGGTAAATGTAATCTAATTAGTGTGGCACTGCACACAAATAAACCGAATAAAAAAACTAAAATTCAATGTGTTTTGTTGGTATTTCAAGCTTTCTTTGAACCGAGATTCAGTTATATATAATTGCAAGAATGCATCTGCGATCATTATCATTTTCCTGCTATTTTTTTGTCATCTGGGATTTACGTAATATTTTTTCTTTTATTTCACTGTGTCAGCCTTCCAAACTTGATATTCGCTACTTGTTCATATGATAGAATGCAACGATAACCATTGAATAGTAACGAGAAGAACAGAGAGAGATAGAGAGGGAGAGAGCGCGAAAATAACACCATTGATTGCCACATTTGATGGCATTACCATCATTAATTTTTATTACTATCTTGTTACAATTTTTCTCAAAGTGAAAACATTTGTAATGTTTTTATAACTGATAAGACTAGGGTCATATCTTCAGAGAAACTCTTGCAGTTTTTGGACCATTTCTTCACCGAGTAAAGGGCCTTTGCACATAAGACACCTCAGATATGTTATAAAATAAATTACTCGTTATGATTCGTCCCATCTTACATTCCTACGAACGAGAAAGTCCGGTAGCAGTTGTTATCATTCAAGGGAGAGAATAAATTAGTAGATAATAAATTATCTACAACAACCGCGATTTTTGCATTTGAATAGATTTTTTTATGTGATAGGAAGGCAAACAAGCTGGCGTGTAACCTGATGGAAAGCAACTAACGCCACCCATAGACATTCGTAGCGCCATAGGTAATGCAGAAACGTTGCCAACGTTTAAGGAAAGTGTCATTATGGGAGGGGGGAGAAGGTGGGGGAGGGAGTTGAACCTCCGAAACTCAACCGCTCACCGGACGAAGCGCGGTAGCTTAGCTTTCATTTGTCTACAATCGCGTTTCTTCTTATGATTATCTTTGTTACCATTAACATAATTTACAGAAAGTATCTTCACGATTTTTACCTCTTGCAAGAGTACTGAGATTAGTCGAGAAATATAAAATTTACTAAAATATACATTAAAATATTGAGAGTGGAGCCCTTATAAGGCAATAAGATGACTTTAGTATGGTTCGGTAGTAAATAAAAGAATGTCGATGGTTGTTTGTGTTATTTTGTGAAGCAAAATAACTTCGTTAGGGAGAAGAGTGGTAACATGAAACGTCAATCAACGTCAATAAAAATACAAAAGAATCAAAGCACTTGAAAGGGAATGATTTGCACAAGGCGATTGTAAAGAGCGCATTTGTACTTTACTTTTACATACCTTTCGTGTCCAACTCAGACTAGTCATAATTTATTTTTCTTATTATAAAACACTATGACTGAAACGCGAGAAATTTTATCAGTGAGTTTATTAAAACTATTAAATGCCACAAACCCTTTATATCTAATGATATTTTTTTTTCATTTATCTTTGTCAGTTCTCTGTATTAATCAGATGGGTGTGAATGCATGTTCATTTGCCTATGAAATCTGCTAGAATACTGGCCTATTTAGTAGGTGTAGTGACCCAAAAGAACCTGGCGACCAAAGTCTTGGAGAAGTCTGTCTTGCCTGTTTAGTGCGACAATATGAACTTTGCTACATAAATTTAAAGTTACTGAGAAAATTATAGAGCAAGTAATTGCTCAATAATTCATCAATCATTTATATTTATAATTCTATCTATGTATATATATTGCTCGGAGTTTCTGGTGGTTATGCTACATAACTTCGCACACTAACACAGACTATCTAGTTAACAAATTGTAGTGGCAAAGGGCTGATCATATCTATCGGAGAATCGACAACTGGAGACCGTGTCTCGGCGATAAGATGTCTTCCCCTGTCCAGCTAGAACGAAGATTTGCACTAAGCGGTTGGTAGAATCTAAAATATGGAATTATGTTTTCTGTATAACAGAGTTAGAGAGAGAATTAAGATAAAAGTAAACAATGATATTGAGATAGTACAACTAAATCAAATATTATTTATAGGATGCGATATATATATATTAAATACGATGATGTCATGTCAGAATAGTAGAGGTGTGAATGGTGTCGTGGATGAGGTTGAACAATTGAATATGATTATATTGCGATCGCTTTCAAATGCTTAAGGCTGTAATGTCCGCACCTATGGCTATCAATCATATTCGTATTCGTCCGGAATAATAAAACAATTATTTTTACTATACTAAATATAATTATATAGTAAATCACTACTATCGAAGTGTTTTATTACTTGTATCTTAATTCCGAAATAAATTAAAATATTCTTTAAAAGAATTCGGTGACGACAATGGCTTAGTGATGAAGTTATATTGCTTTCTGTCAATGGAGTCAATAGTCGCGGGTGGAATTTTCTATTCGTGATAAATATATACATACATGTGTATGTGTGGCCTACAAGTATTTATTCTGAGTTTGTCAAAAGAGTTGTCAGAGTCATTCCTCCACAAATCGAAAAAAGCCTGAAGTCTATCAGTATAAAGAGTAAAGTTACATTTAGAAGTTTCAATGTTTAAGCAAAATATATTGTCATAAAGCAGCAAGCAGCAAGCAAGCTTATGGCAATTAGAATAATTTCGTCATTTGTATATCGAGGTATCTAGTTTTGAAATGTTATATACATTTGCGTGTTAAGCCCATCCACCCTCCTATTGTTTGGGGATGATAAATTAGCGTGGCTTACCTGTTCTGCTAGGATTAGGTCCCCATTGCAGACTCTATCATCGCGAACCCTCGTGGACGCCTCGTTTGTACCTTTTTATTTGCTTTTGATTGTTTGATTAATGTATTTGTTGATAACGAAGATCACATATTTTATATTGACAGTATTTCAAGTACATTTAAGTATATGATATTTGTATAGAATTTTCTTTAAAACCTCTGCCTCCCTAATTAATTATTCTCCCTGATGACCGTATAAATACATAATTATATTTTTATTAATGTTTTCTTACCTACTACTTAAACATATTTTCCATAAACTCAAAGATTGACTGGCAGAGAATGCCTTCCGGCATTAAGTCTGCCTTTGTACAGAAATAATAAAAAATGAATAAAATTTAGATAAAAACTTATCAACCTGAGTGTATTCATACGTAGTAAGCAGTTCTAAATTCAAGTTATTATATTAAAAATATGATATATATATATAAGATTTCGTCTTATCATACCGGCTGCGACGAGCTTGGTGGGTTGATATCTATCCTCTAGAAATGGAAAGGTCCAGTTCCCAGCATTAAACTACATATGAACTGTACAAAAATGTTATTTTATATCAGTGTCTTAGTTAAATACTGTTCATATTATTACCATTTAAGCAATGATGATTTATGTCCACTAGAAACACTGCGATTGAATGTAAATTTTAACTTTTTGTTCGAGAGCAGTTCTGCCCACCTAGTAACTAATTCTATCAATTAGTACGTCTCTCTTATCAACGTCTCGACGCTTCCTTCTCTTCCAAGTGGTTGAGTTACGACATCAATCTCAGTTATCTTAATGATAAATTATTAGAAGCTCTGACAGCAATCAGTTACATTAATCAGAAAGTATTTGTTGAACGAACAATATTGTTCTGAATAATGATTAACCAATCGTCATCGATGTGGTGAGTTATTTTTTTTTATTTTTGATAATTTACAGGTGAAGTTGGATGGAGCATAGTAGGTCTGACTAGGTAGGCCCGTGCTGAGACCTTCCGATTCGGTCATTATTCAAATTTGGAATACATATATAAATACACATAAATAAGTACATACATACAAAACATACATTTATACACACATATATATATATATACATATACCACATAATAAAATAAGTGCCAGCAAGTGATGCTACTGCCCTATAAAAAAGATGTCGATTTGGTTCTTACTGGTTAATCTTTAATCCTTTAAAATGGGGAGGCCTGTGCCGAGCAGTGGGATATATTTGGGCATGTAGACACAAAGGATCAAATTTTGTTAATCAATCTACTATAAGATAAAGAAACGCTATAGAGACTATGCGTTTTGTTGAAGATGGGGCTAGATGGTGTGGCTTGATGGAGATCTATGTTCAACAGTAGACTACCGCAGTCTGATGATGATAATATGAGCTTTTGGATAACTATTTGTATATTAAAATATGTCCTTGTATCTCTGAAACCTTCTTATATAACGGATATTTTGAATATTTTTTATCACTTTTCACGAGATCCCATACCATGGTTCTGTCACATAGGAATATCGTTAAAATAAAAGCAATGTACAGTATAAAGTATTGTTTTATGCTTATATAAATAACTATAATAAATTAACGGCCCAAATAGCGCAGTGTCGAAACGTTTGCTTCGCGAGCTTAGAGTTGGATTCCGGCATCGGAATAATAATATAATATGTATGGATAACAAATTTATGTTTAGGTTTATATAATATAATTTATGTTTTTTATGAAAAGCGAGATATAGTCAGTAATATAATTTGAGATTATTTCAGCAATTGAATTAAGGCATGTCTACATTTTTTTCTCAGTTGTAATTGACGTCCATTTGACGATATATCGCAAATTGAACGTGTTTATCACTGCTTTGGCATCGGCCGGCACCTACGTAGTGATTGAGTATGAAAAAGTAGCGTAGTGTGATTACGAAGCGATCTCGAGATATGCGGTGTTATCCATCAAGTATCCGACGTGACGTGTGTGTGACTGCAGCATATTGTGCCGAACAAGTTTATCGTATAATTAAGATGACTAACAATACCTATTCTTATGAGTAAGTTGTTCCGCGTAAATGCTTTCGTTTCGCTTGAACTTAAGTGATATTAACTTAGTAAGTTAATAAAAATATTAAATTTTGCCATTGATTATTTACACCATACACATATAAAGACACGTATTCATTTATTCAACCGAAACGAATAAAATGATGAAAATGTATCTGTGGTATAAAAATATATTAGAATAAAAATAAATTATCTTTTTTATATAACCTCCTGAATTCGGAAGGAATGTACATTTATCTAGTACATACCATATTAAGAATAATATCACTTTTATGTAGATACTGATCTATGTAGGTGAGGTGAGGTGTATTTTATTTATTTATTTAGTAACCCAAAAGAATTTTATTATCAAATTGAAGATTACAGGGACAAATATTGATACGCCTCTGGCGTTGCGGGTGTTTATGGGCAGCAGTGACTATATCGTGGTACTGGTGGTGCCAGATAACCCACATACTCGTTTATTTGCGCTGCTATAAAAAATACGCTGACAAAAAGGATTACACGAATAATTATTATATATAAAACAAAATATAACATACCTGATGCAAGAAAAGTAATTTGGTAGATTTATTATAAGAACTTCTATGGTATTATGTATGTAAGTGTAAGTACCTATGCGTGTGTACGTGTACGAGTGTGTGTCTCATTGCTATGAGATGTTGGACGTAAAATCATATCCTGTCCTTTCAACTGTCAACTCGTCTGCAGGCGGTGCATCTTGCTGATAACTGAACGTAAATCTGACCGCCGACAGATGGCGGTATAAGCGTCCTAATTAAACCAGTGTGAAGTACTTTCCGTCAATTATTCATAGTACAATCTGTCCTGAGATACCACACAGTGGCTAATCCTGAGCACTGAGCAAGAAAGCAGAGGATTCTAACTACTTCTGTTAGAACTGAATTTGCGCGGCGCCAGTTGTTTTTCTTGTGCCCTCACTTATATAAGAATTTCCCGAGGACTCATTAAAATAATAGATTATATATTAAAAAGTAGTAGCCAGCAGATTGACAGGTCTCAGTTATCACGAAACTGAAAATCTCCTATGACCGCAACTGTAAACTGTAAAATTTTAAAATATGTATTTAATAACAATTGAATGCACATTATGGACAAATACATTTAAACATATATAGACACACGCACACACACACACGCGCGCACACACACGCACACACGTTTTAATATATAATGTTTGAGGTTTTATATTTATTTCTCAATAGATATTTATAATTAATTCGAAACAAGTGGGGTAGAAGGCTGAGATACTCACCCTCAACCCTACTTCAGGCACTACTATAACTATATATATTATTTTCTCTCTATCAATATATGTAACTCGGTGATGTCAAAATAAATGATTATTATTATTATTTGAATGTTTTAAAGCTTGATTTAAAAATTGTCTATTTATTTATTTCTAGTACGATAAAATATAATCAGTACAGACAAGGATTTCTTTACACTTTTTTTTATGTTGATAGGCTTAGAGTTACTGCGATCAGTGTGTGATTTAAGAAAGGATTTTTTTATGGGACAGGAAGGCAAACGGGCAGGCGTGTCACCTGATGGAAAGAAATCAACGCCGCTTATAAACATCCGCAGGGCCATAGGCACTACAGAATCGTTGTCGGCCTTTAAGGAAAGATTGGGTCTCCGGAACTCAACCGCTCACCGGACGAAATGGGGTAATTAAGCTACCACTTAAACGCCGGTTTTCTGAGGGAGTGTGGTACTTTCTCAGGCGAGCTGGTCCATTCATAGTACAGACAAATAATATGCCATTCTTGACAAAGTATTTGTCTACAGCGTGGCCCTACCACTATAAACTGTTCGTGTGCGTATGTGTGTTTGAATGTGTGTGTGTGTGTGTGTGTTTGTTTAATAATCTAAAAACCTCATCGTAGTCACAGTACTGAATTTCGGCATCAACAACAAAAATCAAATTATTCAAAGACCTTAAACATGAATGCTCTGATCAACAATAGGGCATATAATCCCTCAATTTGACTGCAACAAGAATTTTGGGATATGCATGAAAATCACTCCATGGCGAAAACGTTTGGCTCTTTGAAGGGCAAATTAAATAAAGTACCTACCGAGCATTTGAATTATTTGGAACGCGTGGGGTATCAATAGCAACGGGCTAAAAAATGCTGGCTAGTGCTCTGAAAAGCCCATCGGGGTTGCTCTCAAAGCTGTCACTCCCAGTAGAAGATTTTACTACAAACGTAAACACTTCGAACGGCGTCGACGAAATGCACAGCACAGACATTGCAGCTTATGTACTACAAACTTAGACAGACGAAGCAAGCAAAGCAGTAATGTACACTGTTTAAAGCTAAGTATCATTTCATTCCATTGGATGGCGCCGTGGTGGCTGGCATTACACGCATGCGCATGAAACCTCACCCCATTGGTCTAGGATGACGTCATCAGGGTGAACCCGTGAGTCCGAGTGTCAGTAACAGTCACCCCGCAGAAGCCGTAGGGCTATCCTGTGACTCTCGTAGTAATCACAACAACAACAATAAACGATAGAAAGGACTCGTTGGTTTTTAATCTAATAGTGAATAAATACCGCGCAGTATCGAGGTGTTAGCTTTTGGTGCCTTCATAAAGTTTTCGTCATAGAATAAGCAGGGAAGAATGCCGTCGATGAATTAAGGTAACTATGTACCTATGTTGTTTACCGTTTCACTACACACAGTGCTAGCATATATTGAAGTGTTGAGAGCATATTATGAAGGGGTTATGGAATTTAATATATTATATTAATTAATGAAATAGTAAAGTGATATAAATTTACATTTAAGGTTTAATCTATTTGAATTTTACTTTTACATTAATGCTTCCACATTCAATATTTAGTAATAAATAAATATAATGCTTTACATTCATTGCTTTAAGCAAGGATTCCATGATACTTATTACTTTAGATTTCCTAATAAACACTGAAATCAGAATGAATACCTGTAAACCATACAAATTTAAGAGAAGAGAATAGAAAGCTATAACATGATGATATTGACACATTTGTTTTTATGCAAAAACTAAAATTAAAACCTTAATAATATATATAAAACACACAAAAATAAAATAATTTTAATTTACAAGTGTCATAAAATGGTTAATATTGACCTGATGTGGGAATCGAACCCTGAACTTATAAAATGGACATTCATCCATTGCTGTTTGTGTCGTCAATTAAATTTAAACTTTCGCAAACGTAAAACTTTGTTTGTACTTGTAAAAAGTGTTTTATAAACTTTGATATGTTAGTCTTTGATGTGCACAAACATTTATAAAATATAGACTATATTTTAAAAATATTGTATAATAAATAAAGTAATATATTATTTTATATTTCTTTACAATTAAGAATAGAATAATTTAATGGTAAATTCACAAACTATTGTATTTAAATGAACTCGTATAAGTTCTTTATTATATAATGAAATAATGGTAAAAACCTTTTTATAGATTAAAATCTAATTACATAATTAACAATGTACCACATTGTATACTGATTTCTTTCATTATACCTACACGAGTAATACAGTATTTTTAATTTGTGTCTATCTGTTTATTTGTTTTAATCTCGGCATTGACAATCTATTTTGCCAGCAGTTTTGGAAAAGACTTTATAAATAATCGTTTAAGTTCAATGTTAATTTAAAAAAAATTGGCAGAACAATGCATTCACGGGAAAACTACTTAAAAATAATCTTTGGAGCAACAGTAACTCAATTGATCAGGGTTACGCTTACGATCTATGGTCGTGGGTTTGATTTTACCGTTAAACAATAGAAATAAACCATAATTTCCGAGTACAAATGTTATTATATTTGATTAAAATGGATAAATTTTAACTAAAATAATAACAATAAATATTAAAGTGTTGCTATTTGTTAATAAAATTAATAGTAGAGAGAATA
Organism: Baronia brevicornis; assembly: GCA_031353405.1. Classification (NCBI taxonomy): domain Eukaryota; kingdom Metazoa; phylum Arthropoda; class Insecta; order Lepidoptera; family Papilionidae; genus Baronia; species Baronia brevicornis. The sequence goes on from JASFAT010004591.1 coordinate 177,911, forward strand.
GAAGATACGAAATCTAATAATGACTAGCAAGTCATTTTAGAAAATCAAAGAAAGTTGTATATGACATATTATTTGTCAAGTTACAATGATATGTTTTTCTTTTATACAATATATTACAGTCACGAATGTTTAAAACAATAAAAAGGTTTACTATACCTTTGCGGTAGTTACGTTCAGAGCCCAAAGTGAGTTATTTAAATAGAATGGGAGACGTTAGGGGACTTGTGCCCTTTAACTTAATTCGCTACTAAGTCAATACAGAGGTACTTCGGTCTAAATAAGGGATAAGCCCACGGTTTTGGTTGCGGGAGTCGCCGCTTTTTCTTAAAAGTCTCGTTGCACTACGAATAGAAAGCTTCGTTTGTTTAATTTATTGAGCTGGTTCGTTAACGACTGCGTAAATAAATAGCGTAAAGAGGCAATATTCATTCTTACAATTTTGTATCGATGTTTTATACCTACAAACAAATTTTGTAAATATTTAACAATTGTTATTTATGATCATCAAGATCAGCCTACGGCAGTTCACTGCTTTCCCCAACGCGCGCCATCTGGTCCTATCTTTGGCTATCCAGTTTCTACGGGGACTACTAATTTCTGAATGAAAAGACATAAATCCACCATGCTTGTTCACAGCGGATTGGCTAGACATCTAGACTCGAAGTAAATGCAGTATACCATACATCTATTATATTTATACCGATGCGGATATCGTATCCGCCACCATTGACTCCGCAAGCGGTAGACCCCTGAGTATTTAGGCTATTACTTAATTTGTAAAAAAATACTTTTCAAATAAATTATAATGTAATGATTGAGTAACAGATATCAGCTAGCCTCTGTGTTAGCTTTCACCTGAGATGTTCAGTTCATTCTTTTTTTCTAAACTTTCGCCATAAGCTGAAAAGCTTTTCTTTCTTTATTTATGTCTCACTGGACTGGATCTTTCCGTTTCTGGAAGAATGCACACTAAACCACAACGCTTGTCAAAGGTTAATTGACGGGAAAAAGCTTTTAGTATTTCTAGTTGCGTTAATTTTCTGTTAATTTGAAATATACGTTAGGTATAGCAATATAATTTTATTTAACTAGTTTGTGCAGAAGAAATAAAGGCAATTGCGGGAATAGATCGCCACATGTGCGCTCTTGAATGTCAATAATTGTGGCTAATTACCTAGACGTGGCTCTTAAGTAAATCGATTATTTAAAAAGAAGTCATTACAGGTTCTATTTCTTTTTTACTTTGATGCCATTATAGACAATAAAGATAAGAATATTGTGTGCTTAATCAAATAAAATCAACTTTGACAAATTGACTCAAATCAATCAACAAAAAGTTTAAAGTTTTTCCGCAACGTGTAGGAGTTAAAAGTTTTAAAAATGAAAAATATAATTTCGTTTTTGCTATTTCATTACTATAATGGAATACGGAGTTAAAATTTTATAAAATGTTTGTACCAGAATTATTGAATTATGAATTTTTCGTTTTTAAAATTACTTTTGCCTGCTTTAGAAGGATTTAAAGAAAAATTTTTAGAAACTATTCGTTTATAATCATTGACGACCGAAATCTTATTTTAAATATCATAGCGGAAAAAAATACAGGAAGAAAGAGCAACTAGAAGAAAATTGAAAGACTGATTAAAAACCAAAGGGAAAAACAAATAGACAATTGAAGGAACTAGCTCTATATCGGGGACAATTGAAATCGCTACATCGACAAGTGCGGGACACCTAAGGTATGAATGAATAACCGAAATGGCTTAGTGGCAAAGCCTTCGTTTTCGAAACTAAGCTATGCGAGTTTGATTAGAGATAAAAAAATTTTGCAATCTATCGGTCTTTTAAAATGTCACGTTTGTGGGGCTATAGCCTCAGTATAATTTTGTCAATTATAAGCATTTTACGATAAACGCCTGAAGGTTGTGAAAAATTAAAGCCGCTAAGTATAAAATCCTCATTGTGATCGCGTAAAGAACTTAATCCCTTGATTGGGTACAGGAACGATCGTTCAAAGTGGGTCCGTTCGATCGACATCAACGATAATCGGCCTTAATTCGATTGGCACCCGTGCAGCTGCCAACGATGCGAAAACTCTATTACATTCCGTCCTTCTACAGCTTTTTGTATCGACAACGTTCATAGAAGTAAGTAACAGACAATATAAAGTAGTTTTGAACGTGCAATGTACCGTACATTGCACGTTCAAAACTACTTTATATTGTCTGTTACTTACTTCTATGAACGTTGTCGATACAAAAAGCTGTAGAAGGACGGAAGTGAGCGAGCAAAACTCTAGCCATGTCCAAAGCAGTGAAAAACAACCACAAAAATACTGGCAATACTGGCAAGCTTGTCAAGATGAGCGAAGCGAAACTTGTTTTGTCCGGAATTTATTTTTTGATGTAAGGGCAAACAAACAAGCATGTCACTAGATAGAAAGAAATGTATGTTCCCCAAAGACATGTATTGCATAAGCGTTGAAAAATATGTAGGCTTTTTGTTAATTTTTTTTAAATTGTCAAATCGGTTCGGAAATACCGCAAAAGGTAGCTGGCTCCGCACATTGGTTGTGCATTAAAATAAGTTTTGAGAAAAACGCACCGTGCTATCGTAGATCGCTACTCGTCATGATCGTAGGAATGAAGCTTTTCGTCGAACTCTTTTCGTTGTGTGATACTAGAAGTCAGTAGCTGGATTTATTCCAAATAATTCCTCGGAGCACTCGCTATATAAACGATTAAAGATACTGGTATATGAGATAAGAAACCTAGCCGTTCAGCGAGATCTCGTTACAAGATACAAAATTAGGTAGACAGATACAAAATTTATGATATGATGAATTTGTAATGAAAAACAATGCTTAAATGTTTAATTAAAAAAATTGTAATATTTTTTTGCAAGTACTCTGGTGCATATATTGAGAGCACATTCTTTTACGGTGAGAACACATTTAAGGGGGAAATGTAAATGTATCTTGTAGGTTTTCAATTAAATTTGTGTAGTTTAAGGGAGATGTTGGTATATAAAGGATAAATGAAATAAATTCTTACTGACGTATAATATATAAATATATAAAATAGTGCCTTATAACCATGGGATTCGAAATTGCAGGTAATGACAGCTATCCGATATTAATTGCTCATAGGCGACTCATTAATTATGGTCATAAATTAACATGTTTTTTTAACACATCACTCGAGCTGCTATACAAGTGTGAGCGGAATGTCAATACGAATAGCGCATTTCATTTTGATTACAGATAAAATTTTAGCGTCTGTTTTAAGAAAGCGGCTGTTTTTATCGAAAAGATAAGATAGGCAAACGAGCAAACGGGTCACCTGATGGCCCATGAACATTGTAGTACTAAGAACACTGCAGATGCGTTGACTGCTTTCGTAATAGGATATAAAAAAATGGAAGTATTTGGAGCAGGAAAAGGAAATAAACGGGCGGGTAAAGGAATTGGGCTCAGATCCTTGTAGTCGCCGTACGAAACGCGATAACACATTACGATGCTTACAATTGTCGGCAATTTCAGTGGAGGTTTTTTTTATGGGATAAGAGGGCAAACGAGCAAGTGTGCCAGCTGATGGAAAGCAATTATCGTCGTCCATAGACAACCGCAACACCGCAAGAGTCACGGAAGCGTTGCCAGCCTTTTAGGTATGTGTAGGCTTTCTTTTGAAGGTGCCAATGTTGTATCGGTTCGGAAAGACCGTCGAAGGTAACTGGTTCTACAGAGTGGTGCGCGGAAAGAAGTTTCGAGAGAAGCGCACCGTGGTAGATCGCCACTCATCCAGAGTGTGGTATTTCTCCGATTAAGCCGGCACCCTCGTGCTAAAATAATTCTATCACTATCATGCATACATAAATTACAATCATGCATCGATAATATTATCATTAAATTTATTTTATTACTATTTGATAATAAATTTAATGATGGGTGCAAAAAAAGAAAATAAACGAAATAAAAAAATATGAATGTTGTATTTTCAAAATGAAAATTAATAAAAAAATAGCTGTAACAAAGTTTACAGTTATTTAAATTATTTGTTTAATGCATACGTTTAGCGAATGGATACTTCCTTAAATTATAATATATTAGAATGTCACACCGATATTCCCAATTAATTATCGAATCAATGGTATCGAAATAAACAATATTAATTACATAGCGTTTCCCCTTTTAAGAGTAACACGAGAACTCACTTTCCTCGTTTGTAGTTTGTCGATGTTGACTTGTTTATACGACCATCGTTAAGGCTTTATATTAATAGTATCGTTTAGAATGGGGTTTGCGGTTATTCATAATGCGGGGAATCCGTCTTTGGGGGCAAAATATGAATCACGTTTATTTTAACACGTGACTAACTATAGGGTTTTTTATATCACGTTCTTATAAATATAAGAGTATCTGCTTAAAATGGATTTGTGTAAAAATGTTAATTTGTCTTATGTATACAACTATATTTTAACAGCTTATATGTATTTGCTGGGCACGGGATGTCCGCATTTTTGTCGGAGGAATGCACATAAACTTATTATATTAATTCAAGGAGGATTGATGAGACATTTAGACTAGGGATAAATTCCTGTGGACTGTACATATACATATTTATGTCAATGAGGGAACACATTCATCCACTATTAATTCCGAAAGCGGTAACTTTAACACTGTACCAATAAGGTCGTCTTGTTTCTAGTCGTCATTTATAAAACTGGCTACTGTTTTGAAGAGAAAAAAAAATAAAAACCTTTTTTCTATGCCATCTCTATTAACAGATTAAGACTTTAAATCTCTGCTTCGGATTTTTCTTGAGGTATCTGATACGTAGTACAATGAACTGAAGAGTAGCATTAAAATACAAAGTTCTTTATATATAGAGATCAATCTGAGAGAGATCAATACCACTTCTATCCATTACAGATAGAAGTGGTATTGATGATCTAGCATCATTACTACCATTTTACTAATACCTAAAACCCAAGAACATTTTTTATTTTGAAAACTGTACAACATTAAGAAAGAAGACAATGAACCAATTAAGTGCACAATGTTTCCTATAGAATAGCAACAGACTACTTTATTCATGTAAATTGAAATGAAATGTTGATGATTGATGAAGTATCGCGGTTCAAATATAAATTTAAAACTTCATAATTTTCATTATCAGACAGGCCTTCTTAATGCGCGCCATCTAGCTCAATTTTCGGTTGCATGCAGCCAGTCTCTTTTAGTTATCCTGTGTAGATCATCACTCTATCTTACCGGAGCACATTCCACACTAGTCTCCATTCCAGACATACGCTCTGCCCTTCAACATTTTATTTATATTTCTGAAAGTAATTTACTAACATCCACAATTATGACGTTGACGTTACAATTATAGAGCCAACCTAAGTCTAATTTTAACTTTTAATTAAATATCATGATCAATTTTTATTTCTCCACTTTTTAAGACCGTTAAAAACGTGTATATTATTTATCATTTGTTAATTAATGGAATGAGGAAATATAGACTTCTTTTGTCTCAAGGCGCGATGTTGTTGGGGTCGGGGACATTAAGACTGAAAAATGGGGTGGCTATTATGTAAATTAATATTGGTTTATAAATAAAAGAGAAACGATTCTCTCGGGTGAATCTATTCATTCACGCATTTATAAGGAGAAAGAACAAATAGTATCAATTTACATACCTTTAATTAAATATTGTAGAAAGGATAGAAGCTTTTAAGGGGTTTAACATAATCCATTATAATTAGGATTAAACTATTTTCGTATTATTATATAAGAGGTTTTTAAAGCTATTGTCAATATACTTTGAAAACAACTTAATTAATTTACAAATTCACCTACAGTAACTAAACTTAAATATTAATATTTATTCGTTAATCAAGTAATAAAATTCGCACATCTTTGAATTTTTTACTTTTATTTTATTATATAATATTTCTTTTGCTCTTCCTTTATCTACTTTTTCTCCTTTTTATTACCTCCTGCTTCTTTTAGTTACATCCTTTTCTTAAGATAGACAATGTATCTGCTGTGCTCTTAGTTTATGTGAAGTAAAAAGTTTTACCAGCAATATCTCAGTTGATGAGTTTCGACCTTACGATCTGACAAGGTAAGTTCCAACCCTTTATTGGAATATTGATGTTGTGTAACCATTTCCTGGTTACAGAATTATCAAATTAGTTGGAATAGTTAACAAGGGTTCTAGTAGTATATTAAAAACATTGTTAGTCTTCTTTTAAACAAAAATAAAAACATATGAACATTTTCTAAATCCTAAACACTTCACACACAATATTAGTTCGTGAATCATTAATAAACATTCTCAATTTAGTAAGCGAGCGAAGCGTTTTCGCTTGGAGCAATTTGCGATTGAAAAATTGTAGCGTTCGTGAGGCTTACGTAATTTTATGCAGCCTGCGATCCTTGATACGGTGCCCGGGCCTAGCCGGGGGCGACGTGGAGCGACGAGGGTATGGCGTAGGCGCTCTACCGTAGGCAAACGCAATGATGTTCCACGATTTCAGTTTGACTATATTGATATTAAACATCACGATGATTTATGTGACGCAAAAATACTGAGAATAAAATATCATTTTTATTTTTAGGTTATTGGGTTATGATTTCAAAACTTGTTAAAGGAAAATTATAAAATTGAAACGGCAATGGGCTGGTCACGTTTTTTAGAGAACTGATGACCGCTGGAGTAAGTGAGTGCTGGAGAGATCGTGTCTCAGCTAACACTGTGTGGGACCTTCCTGGTAGATGGAGAAACGATTTGCGAAAGGAGACTGGTAGAAACTGGATGCATGAAACAGAACATCGTGCTAGGTGGCGCTCCTTGGGGGATACCTATTTCCAGCAGTGAACCCCCGCAGGCTGATGATGACAAAAATGGCAATAATAACAGGAAAAATTTATGTAAAAATCATGTTTACATAATATACTTTATCCTAATACTATATATAATAATATTTGCGTTATTAGGATATATACTATATTCTTATAACGCAAAGGAAACTTCTTGTAGCGCGTACGGATCATTAAAAAAAGAGGATTAGCAAATTTCATATTTTCAAAGTCATTTGTTGAAAATATTGCAAAATGATGAAAATAAATTGATTTAGTGAGACATATAAAATACCTTCCATATATTAATAATGATGTTTATTGCTTTTTTCGAGTTGAATCCGACGATACGATCTTAAAAATACCAAAAGCTGACGACACTGAAGGGTCTTAATGGTATGCGTTAATATAAATCGCACTAATATGTTCGTAATGTAAGAGACATGGATACCCGATGGAGTAAATTGTTGTAACGGTGAAGAATTTGGATTCGTCAATAAAGACATGATTTATCGGATTATTGGACTGATTTATCGATTCTTGGTACTCCAGCCTTTTTTTCTGATAAATATTTATTTATCTTTATTTATTTGTTTAACCTAAATAAAAAGATACATAGCTATTTATCAGAAAAAAGGCTGGAGTACCCAGAAGCAGAGAAGATCGAGAGCATAACGACATCAGCTTAGCTATGAGCAATCTAAAGGAGGAGGTAGGGGGTTTAAAAACACTATATATATATATATATATATATATATATATATATATATATATATATATATATATATATATATATATATATATATATATATATATATATATATATATATATATATGTATATATATATATATATATATATATATGTATATATATATATATATAAATATGTGTGTGTGTATGTATGTACTTACATTTTTGCTTATGGCTATTATCTTTGTTTATTACTATTTTTTTGTCTTTTTTATCATTATAACAATAATGTATCCTAAATCAAATTATCTTTTAACATTGTGTCCATCCTACGGTTATCTGGATGGACGCTATTAGCGCCATTTTTATATAAATATTACAATCAACAATTGAATATTTTAATATTGTATGTATCTATCTATCAACCTAATATGATTTGTTAAACCCAATGATGCAACGTTAAATCGTAAGCTTGATCTTTACAACTGGATCCTAACTGGATATTCTTGCTTATCAGTTTTCAGAAAGGTAGAGGTATCCTCGTCGTTGTTTTTCATAAAACCCTTTGGTATTTTAACTTGTTATTATTATCTTGTATAGGGTTTATATGGAGAAGATATTTTTAAAGTGGATTATACCGCGCCTCGGACAATGCTTTATTTTTATGAGCGCTCAAAACGGAAAATGGGTGAAGGGCGTTTTAAGTAGGGCTTCCGCTTATGTTTGTAACATATACGTAGTATTAAACGGGAGAATCGGAATGAATATGTAATTAATGTTGTTTTAATGTATGAGTTAAAAATGGCAATGTATCGTACGCAGATTATGCGTAAGGGGGGCAAACGAGCAAGCGTGTCTCACCACCCATAGAGATCTTCAACGTCATAGGCATCACAATTGTTTTGCTAGCCTTTATATGAGTAGCCCTATATGAGTATGCTCGTTTTGATTATTGCCAGGCGTATTATACGTATTTTGTATATCATGTGGTTCATGGCATATAATAGAGCTATTCCAATTTGGTCCCGGGTACATCATAAGACTAAATATAGGCCCAGAGAGGCAGTAAGGGATCCCCTATTAAATACGTAAAGTTCACACGCGTAAAAGTATTAAGGCAGTTTTTGATTTTATTCTGTGATTTTTCTCCATATGAGTAAATATTAGTGGTAATTATTTCAAATCTGCGTATTTTTCTATGTTATTCGTACGTTATACGATTTTTGTCGTTGCGCTAAGAATGTAAATTTATTTATTTCTATTTAAAATTGGGATCATCATCATCATCTTAACTACGGATATCCATCGTTAGATATAAGTCTCATCTATGCCGATTTTTGCTATAGGCAACGAGTTTCTGCCAACCGCCTTTCGCAGGTCGTAGCTCCATTTCGAGAGGCACTCTAGCACACTAAAATAAATCACTTAAAGTTGGTAGTATTTTTTGTATCCTTTGCTATGTTTTAGCCTTGTTCCAATTTTAGTATTGGTTTTGGCAAGGACAGTATGTTATCCGAGGCGATTGTAAAGAAGCCAAGGATATATGTAGCTACCATGTATAGCGCAGAACTTTCTTGGCGACGAACGAACGATATGCTTTAATAGTGGTTAAAGTTCTTACTTGTCTGAATAAATTGTTTTCTCTATATCACAAAAATATATTCAGTTATAAAAACAACATGCTATGACCTTGCTTTATGCCAAAATTATCACTATCAGAATTTTTTTTTTCAGCTTTTAATTTTATTTTCCACTCAAACATACTTGGTTTTTTTTCTCACAGCTTATACATGTCCCAATACTGAACATGGGCTTCCCCATTTTTAGAGGAATTAACTTTAACCTACCATTACCACCAAAAGCTGAAAAAAAAAACAAATTTTGTTCACGTTTTCCTTTGACCTGACTGTACGATCTCTGCGGTACCAGCAACTTGCTTGGTATTCGAAAAGTTATCTATTGGTTTCAAAGCTTTAAATACATTTAATTTACCACGGCGACCGCAGAAGCGTCTCTTGGCAGATTGCCGCTCCCCGCGATGAGGGACTGCGAACATGTGTCGACATAGTTTATTCATGCCTTTATACTGTCCCGAAAAGGTATCTCATTTTAGCTTCGATAATTTGGTTTGTTCTGTTTATATTAATGGGATACATTTTAATATACTAGCGGTCGGTCTATTAATTTTATCTCGTTTTATCTTTCTGTACTCCTCCATATGAACTTAAACTATGCCAAATCTCATATTCCTCCTCCTGTTTAAAATTAATATAAATGTTTTCTTCGCGTATTAAAGTATATTCTTAAATGAATGCCATTCTTTTGCCGCTTTACGTGTATACTTCATTATGTTATCACAGACTTTACAGAACTGATGTCGGATCTCTCCGCCTATGTCTGATCATATTTTTTTTCGTAAACACACAATATTATTTTTCTGATTTATGTTCGCGGATCTTAGCAAAGTAATTTTGTCTTTTAATGTTTTTATTTCTTCAGAATTTGAGGTAGGGCGACGAGAAGAAATGTCGAAGCTTCCTAAATGCTGCCCAATCGAATCTTTCAGATTGAATCTGAATGATTTCAGAATGATTTCAGATTCGATTGAGCAGCATTTAGGAAGCTTCGATTCGAAATATCAGTTTTTATCTGCAGCTTGAATTAGCCTGCTCTTTCGGAAAAGTAGCACTCTAAAGATAAATTTCTCCTGTCTACCGGTCTTACGGTGAGCGTTCAAAACGTGAGCTCCTGTACTCTTCCCTCTATGTTAGTTACAAACCTCACTAGTCTGAAGTGCTGCTGGTGTTGGTGTTGTCTGCCTTCCAAAAAGATGTATGTTTGGGATCATCTATTACTGGCGATGCGCTTGCAAGTTTGCCAACTTAAAATAATAAAAACATATCGACACAAATTTATTAATAACTATCAATAGTAACTATCTAAAATTTAACGATATAGACAAGAGTCTGTTGTTGAGTTGTACGAGTAGTTTATAGCCCAGCATTGATGCCTTCAGATTTTTGGGTAGGGAATGGACAAGAAACAATCTCACATATCAAGGGTGAATTGGCGTAACGTCCAGCCTCAGAATATACCATACAAACAAACATAACCTGTGGACCATATACATTGCTTGATACAGGAATTGAACATGCGACCATTGATTTTGAAACCGGTAACTTCGCTGCTGAGTCATTTGGGTCGATTGATTATTATTAGCAGTTAAATATATTCAAATTAAATTAATGATGTGCCAAGTTTGGTATTGATTTCCAACTGTAGCCAAATATGTAATTTAATATTATACAAATTCAAACTGTGCCTGTTTAAAATAATGTGTTTAGTCATAAAAAGTTATAAGTTTAGATATTAATTTTTTACATTAAAAATGCTAGACATATTTGTCTAAGAAGTTATATTGAAAAATTTTATTAAAATTATATTTCTTGATCAATCTTTTAGTTTTCCTTCCTTATTGTTATTCATCATTCGTATTTAAATAAAAATAAAAACAAAGTATGGTTTTTATTAGTGAATAACACATGGTTAACTAGCCCAACAGGCGTTGCTGTATTCTTTACACACCTACATATATATGGAATATGTCCCACTTTTGGGAACAGGGCCTTCTGACTTCTGCCGGAAATGGATGTTTACCCACCGCGCACAGAGATGCGTATTGGAGGAATAAAACACCTAAAGCTATTTATATCGAATATATGCGACTATTGAGTCCAAAAGAGGTATCACCACCACTGCGCCAATTAGGTCATTAAATGAATATATGAAAAAAACATGTTTGCGTTAAACAATTTTATAATGTAACAGTTAAACACACCAGCAGTGACTCATTAAGGAATTCAGAAGGTATTCGATATATGCGATGGTGACAAACATTTGCTATTAAGATAAGTGTGTTGTGACAGAGATAGAATCCGTTATGATGAGAATTTTATGGAAATGAAGATGAGCTTTAGCTAAATCATACAGCTATCATATAAGATTGCGATTCAGTAGTACATCACACATAAGTTGTTTGAATGATGATATATTAACTTGCTATATAAACAAATTTGATATATTCTTTCATTCGTCGCAAAACGAGCTTTTAACTTGTATAGAATAACAAATAAACCGTAACATTTAAGGTTTCTTTTTTGTCCTTGGATTCCTAAATAATTTCAGCCAGAAAAATAACGTAATCTATTTCTTACCTAGTTAAACTTCCTCTATTGCTGGATTATAAGAATAGACGTTAGAAACCTGATCTACAAATACATATTTATGTTTAAGAATAGCGCTTTTTTTTCAAATAGATCTAATTTTATGTAACATACATAAATGGGATTATACCTCACAGTAAGGTTATAACATAACTGGATCAATGATGTATTTATGAGATTAAATATAGATGCAACATGTAAGTGGATTCTTCATGCACCTACAGTATTGTTCTATCTAACCTGTTTTAATATGATAGATTCGAGAGTGATCTTTATAAATAATCCATATCCAAAATATATTTAAATATTTGTTCCTGTAAGGCAGCTGAGTGGTTTAATTAGCATAGAATTGAACAACTCTGTTTCTTACTGTTGGTGTGGATGAGGTAACTACGAGAGCAAATACCAAGTGGATGGGTAGCCGTAGCTATCTAAAACATAAAAACCAATCAGCGATCGCCTATTTATTTACTACGTGACGATAATACCAATTCTCTTCATTTTTTAAAGTAGTCCAATGTCCAATTGTGAAATGTTTCTAGGCGTTTGTTTACTTTATACTAAAAAAAACAGTTATACTTAAAATAACTAGAATTATTTTTGGCTAGATTACTAGATTCGTGTGCTCGTGTAATGTTATTAGTGATCGTTTACATCCGCAAAGTAAATTGCGGATATGGATGGAAGGATCGATAGAATAAGATCAAGGAGAACACACCTTAAGAAAATTGCTGATGTTCTCAAAAAAGGCCAGGTCAAAAGTACACTTAACCAACGAGCTTCTATGAAGAGAGTGATGAGTGTGGATGAAGTAAAAAAAGCGTGTCGGGATTGTAGCAGATGGAGATCTGTGGTCTCTGCCTACCTCTACGGGAAACAGGCCTGATCGTATATATGTATGTAGGATGGTTTACATCACTAGTTGAAATGGCATGAAGAAGCAAACCGTAATCTCACACTCAGGCCATTTTTCCTAGATAAGGAGGTAGTCGTTCAAATTAGTTTCCAGTACGGAACACAATTCAGTTAATTTCAGCTTTTGTTTTAATTTCGAAGTAAATAACAAAATTTTGTTCATATCATGTCATTGCTGTGCTCAAGTCCCTTTTTATTACGCGAAGTCTTTAATTTTGCGTTCTGTGTTGTTTTTGGGACTATTTTCGGTCATGTGATTTTCCATGTAATGTTTCTTTTCTAGAGAGCAAGTCTTCCTGTATTGAAAATAATAATATTACAGACATGAACGAACATTGAAAATATTATAGAACGGATTTGTAAAGTTTGTTTTTTGAAATGATATCACCGTCATATTATGTTAAATATAAGGCCTCTGATCTAAAATTGAATATATCATTTATTTATTAAAATGACTTTTATAAATAAATGATAAATATTTCATAATTATTATTTAATAATAGTGTCCCGTTCTTAAACTTGAGTTGATACGTCAAACGGGACTTCACTTTGAATCTATCCGTTCGTTTTTTGTATTTTATTTAATCGCTTAAATATGTAACAAATACAACATCAAGCGTAAAATCAATGAAAGTTATTAATGTATCTGTTTTTTAAGAGATAAGAAGGTAAACGAGCAAGCGTATCGCCTGATGGAAGTAATCAACACCGCCGATAGACATTTGCAATACCATGGGCATTGCAAAAGTTGCCGGCCTTTATGTCGGTTTTGGCCTCTATAACGATAAATATTTTAATTTAATTTGAACAGCGAAATTTCCTTTAATTGATAATGATTTTTAATATTTTATTTTAAATTATTGATAAGTGATTCTTCCTTGCCCTCATTATTGTATGCATTCTTTTAAAAATTATGTATTTAATATGTAGGTACGTATAACTGTTTAGTTTTGTTTGCTTATATAAAACTTCTATAATATATTTAGTTTCAGGCTAATTAATCATTTTGGTAATCTGCATTTCAATTCACGTTTGGCTGCATAACCTACGCTGTACTGCATGTACATATAAATGTGCGTTTGTGCAGAACAGCGAGTTATGTTGAAGTATGTGTAAGTATATAAAGGTGAATGGAATTTACGAACTAACGAGTTATGTCTGCCTAAATATTTCAAAGAAAATGGAATTTACGAACCGCGTAGTAACCATACGAACACTGAAACGTTCACCCTAACGAGCGCATCTAAAACTAAAGGTCCTTTAGGAACTTTGTAAATATTCAGATAGTTACGTCAAGTTGAATCCGCAAGACGTGACGAGCACGCCCGGGGGCGCGCGGTAATTTGTAACGCTAAGCGTCTCTGTCCAGACTGGATAAGGGTCTGCCAAGTATTGCGCATTTGTAGCGAAATACGAAATAAATGATGGATTTACTCCAACAGATCACCGCGGGCGTATCACCCATAGTGGCATAATAGAAAGTTGTGTATTTTTCCTGATCTAAAATTGAATTTAGCATGATCGATATTCTTATAAATTGCGGTAATAAAGTTTCGCCTTATTCATCACATTGTGTAGATTCTGTGGGTAAAGCTGATATATAAAAATCGTATTTTTTTTTTCATTGATTCATTAGAATTAATGGCTTTCAATAGTATATATAAAATGATTTCGCCAAATTCACGCAGAATGGAGAAGACTACAAGATATATATTGTTTCATTTTATTCAAAATAAATTCCCAAGGATTTTTTCCGTTTTGACGCTTGATAGATTGACAGCGGAAAATTTGGGCAAGAGAGTGTTTTCTGTGTTTGCAGACCCACTTATGCCTTCAAAATGTTATGCATAGCTTACGCTTCTGGAATTTCTCCGAAAACGTCGATGTATCCAATTCGGCAGAGAAAACATTGTTATAAATTATTGGATACCAACATGGCGTCGTATAAATAAACGATATTGTATATAGGGATTATAAATGGATACTGTGAACGGATAAAATGAAAAACGTGTAAATGTTCAAAATTAACATTCGTTGCATTTCTTATAGGTTTGTTATTTCAAATAAAATATAAGTCTTCTATTTGTCGTTAACCAGATTTATTATGTACAGCATTATAAATATATTCTTACCTAAATGACGAACTACGGCCATTTTGAAATTTATGTGTCACACAGCCTAAACCGGAAACGGTGTTACTGTTGTATTTATTGTGATATGTTGAATTTATATTTAATAAAAACAGATAATAATATATCACTGTTCGCGGTTTTATTTATTACCTAGGTTCAATGCTTGACGGCTATTTAAATAAAATTTTTATACGAAATGGAAAGATAAATGAGTAAGTGGTTCAGCTTAAGGTAAATAATTAACTTTGTCGTTGGCAACGTGCCTCAATCACTAAAGATATACAGCGCAAATATTCCCTGCCTGGAGAGGAGTTTAGGAAGCGTAGAAGAGAAGAATTAGAAGAGAGGGAGGAAATTAGACATGCGGATATAGTAGGTAGTTAGTTAATCAAAAGGCAGTGACAAACCTCACAAATTACAAGGTGGCCACAAAATTTATTTTATTTATTATATTAACATTAATAAGTTACAAATCTATTTTAGAGAATAAATAAATTACTTTTGTATACTTTAAAATTATTAGTTTTAGTGTTTATATAATATATATCTCGATGTTGATTAAATCTTTAAGCGACATAAATTATGAGTCATATAAACTATTAATATTATAGTATAAAATAAATAATTTTGATACCAAATTAAATGAATGGAAGGCTTTTATTGAAAGACTCGTAAATTAGTGAGTTTTTAATTTAAAGTTATTTATTGTTTCGTTTTGTGTTTATAATTAAACAACCAACTCACAATCGATGTTAAAAACGCGACTTTATTTTTACTTCTTAGAGATTTATATATGAAATGAAATATATTATATTCGTGACTCACACCATACGCACAAAGAAGAAAAATAATATTCACACATTAAGACTATAAGTAAATAAACTAATTAAAAACTAAATAAAGGTAAAAGAGTAAACCATACTATTTGTCTGTGTAGTAATGTGATATGACTAAAAGGCATAGGTCATAACGATCTAGATGTGTCACACGAACGGTAGTGATTTATAATTAATATGATAGGGTAGTGTGCATATTTATAAGTATAACTTTTAAGAAAAAAAATCTACCATTGTCTTGCTAATAATGCTTTTCTTTATGTTGCAGGTAACCATCACTGGCTTTAATAATCTGGCAGTAAGTACCTTCGCTAGGGTAACTTAGGAATAGAGAGTAAAATATATCTTTAGTACAACGTCGAGCGAGCCACGTTTGCCGTCAGATGTAATTAAACAGTACATAGAGCTGAACTTAAGCATTATACACATCATATTTTGAAGAAACTTCGCTTACGAACTATTAAGTCTCTAGAGTGTATCTCTTATCATTTAGTAATACGGTATTTTGCTTACCGAAACTACAGTTTATATAGTTTAAAATTTATTCCAGGTGACAGTCTTAACAACTTTTGTTTATAGCAAGTAAACATATGATTTGTTATGAAAAATTATTATATAATTATAGTTAATAGATCAGCAGCATACATATTATATATAACATTTCTCACCGTCAAATTCCACAACCTCACAACTCGCAGTAAAGAAAGGTATCATCCCCACCATCTGGATGAGTGGCGATCTACTATGGTGCGCTTTTCTCGAAATTTCTCTGACCTCCGGCGATCTTTCCGAACCGAGACGAGATTTTAAAAACAAGCCTACACATACCTAAAAGGCCGGTAACGCTTCCGTGACTCCTGCGTTGTCGCAATTGTCTATGGGCGGCGTTGATTGCTTTCCATCAGGCGGCACGCTTGCTCGTTTGCCCTCCTATGCCATAAATAATATATGTAAAAGTAATTAGTTTAACTTCTCTATCTCAACTCCGGTTAAGCACATTCTGTGCACGAAAGAGTGTGAGATGTAGCATAGTTAAAGTTCATTTATAAAAGGAGTGAAAAAGAGAAACAGAAAATATGTAAATATGCAAAGTAATTCGAAAATTTGGAAAGTCCTTAGCGATAAAAATAAATCATAATATGTCTAACTTCGGAAACAGAATTAGTTCTATGGCGAAAAGATTTAAGTAAAAATAAAAAAAAACGAGGTTGCTTCTCATCGTTTGTTTCAAGATGCGAAGCGACCTCATAGCTTTCCTATACGTAGTAATACAATATTAGTTAACATTTAATTGAATATCAATTGGTGGGATAACCAGACTCAGAATAAACATCTGTAGGCCATATAAATGTTTATTTATCCTGATACGGGGATCGAACCCGCGACCATTGACTCCGTAGGCAGGAGCCAATTAGTATCATATATAATAAAACATAATTCTTACAATACTATTTAGCTACAAATCGCATGTAGAAATTCTAATAAAACAAATAGTATTAACAAAAATACCGTTAATTTATGCAGGAGTCTAACCGGAAAGCGCAGAGAGCGTGGATAACATTAAAATTTGAGCCTTGTCAGGTGCTAAGTCCATAATTTCCCCCGGGAGCAATCCAGGATCGTGTTTTAAGGGTTTCATGAATGGCAACTCTAATTTGTGCTGTCGGCTGTTTCGTGTTGTCTATGCATTATTCAGGAAGTTAAAAATTATATGATTTGACTATTACATTGCAGGCATTTAATCAATATTACTTTGTTAGGAACGTAATTTCCTTTACATTTCCACGTACTTTTTATTTAGTAGATTTATTGACTTGTTGGTAGTTACCACGTAAAAGAAACGCGTAAGAAGAATGCGTGCGAGCCTTAGCGGAGATCTATGTCTACCAGTGGACCGCCGCAGTCTGTTGATGATCATGATGATATGATTATTATTCTTTGAGTTGTTATCCATACAGTTTATATGAAAAACTTATTATTATTTTAAATTTTATTTGATTCGAAGATTTTAATGCTGGTAATTTAATGATGGCTTTAACAGCTTTATCGAATACTGGGCCCGTGAGCTCGAAGCCCGCAGGCAAGCAAAATGTATTTGGGAATCTGTGGAAACCGCAGAGTTGTTGGATGTTGGAGGTACACATGTGTCTGCTAATTTTAATGTCGTCACGACGTCATTAAACGTGTAGGGGAGGGATGGACCTATGTAACTATAGTCCCTATTAGTCCTCTAGGCTCTAAGATCTAGGTTGTGAGAACCGACCGGATACGTGAGAGAATCTCGTGTAAGCGGCCGGTGAAGAAGTGTTCGTGTGAGTGTTGATGTCATGGGTGGATTCGAACGACGCCGTTTCGTCGACGCCGAAATGATCGATTGTACCACCAATGGATTCGAGTGGGATTCGAATCTCTCAAAGTGCTTCTATGAAAGTGTTTTGATATGTTGTTTCATGTTCGGGAAGTTGAGGTCGCAATGGAGGTCGATTTTACGCCGGAATCCTGATCACCGGTGGCTCGACGAATGAAGCGATTTTGTATCACTCGAAGTTTATTTATCTATTTTTCTTTTATGAACTTGCGTGAAGGCGATACTAGTAGACATGAAGAAGGAGTTTGTGTCTGAGGGACAGTGTGCTGCGGACGTTAATTAAAGGGAGGCGACCTAAGACAGGGGTCGCTTTGGGTCGAGCGTTTTGAATGTGTTTAGTAAAATTCAGGTGATGATCGAGGGTTACGCCTAGATATTTGACAGATTTTTTCCATATGATAGGCCTGCCAAAGAGAGTGATGTCTAAAAGGCGGTCGCTATGTTTTGAGAGTCTCTACTGGTTTTAAGTTTATAGACATGAATTAAGATAATTTGTATAATACTAGTATTGTAATATTGTAGTGAAAAAGACATTAGAAATAAATATTCACATGCGATTAGGAATTGAAACCATGACCCTTATCGACCCTTAGCGATAGACTCATCTATTGCTACAGAATCTTTTCATTATTGTTGTTCAATTTTTTTATAGTAAAATTATAAAGATAACATTTAAAGTTCTTTGTTTCAATAAATAATATTAGAAATTGTTAACATACAAAATGTATGAAGGTTAATGTATTTCCCAGGAAAACTGTACGAAATTTATTGAAATATCTGACCATTAAGAATATATTTAAAATAAATTCAGTTTTTTTAGAATATATGAACATATATGTATATCTCTTTTATTATTATATCTATATTGCATAAAAGCACCTTATAAATTATAAATGCAACATTTCAGATGAATCGTATATGCTGTTCGAGTAATTAAAAACTAACAGGAGTTTTTTTTTTTTTATATATATTCACGCCTATCCCCCGCAGGGGTTGGCAGAGACCACAGAGCTCCATCCGCTGCCGTTCATCGCAGCAAAACGGCTCGTCATTGGTCGCTTTTCGCCCTCGTGAGAATCAGGACGTGACGGGTGGCGAACCACGTCGCCGTCATTTTCGACAAATTAGGTATATTAAATTCGTCTTTAGTGAATCCCACGAGCCGCAAGGGAGGATGGAGGTCAGCCCCAGCAGAGCCCTGCATGCTGAGGTAAGGCACCATAGTCCCCGGGGGAGCCCGACCTCGGGACGATCGGCACGCTTACGACTAGGCTCGCCCCTAGCCACGCATCCATTGGCACGGCAGACCGTGGATTGGCGGAGAGGAAGGGAAAGGATAAAGAAGAAAGGAAGGGGCAGGAAAGGAAATGTGGATTGGGGGGGTTACCAGACTCGGAATAAACATTTAAAAATCCATATAAATATTTATTCCGATGCGGAAATCGAACCCGCGACCATTGACTCCGCGGGCAGGAGTTTATTATTTCTAAAAACGTTATATATATATATATATATATATATATATATATATATATATATATATATATATATATATATATATATATATATATATATATATATATATACGGTGTTGTTAGACTATTGTGTAGCTTTTGTTCTTCATTGCATTGTTTACAATCCTAAAAAATGAGCTACAATGGAATGAAGATTACTTCTAACGTACAATAAAATGTCATCAATAGCTATTTAATACATAAGACATTTGAAAAAATTTTTTATAATTTATAAATATTTCAAACCTTGCTTAGATAGGTAGGTATTTAATTGGTGTAATAAATTAAGGTTTATTTTTAAGACCTTAATCTGGCTTTTTCTCTCTAGCCCCTCACACCGATTGTGTTTAAGTTGTCCTCGACTCCATCTTCCCGCGGCTTCTCCGTCAAAATCACTAATATATTATATGGGTAACTTGATATTAAAAAAAATACCTGTTGGGAAATAATTTTTTTTTAGTAGCGCAATGGTCCATTTGAATACAGACAAACCCATTATACTATTTTGGTCTAAAAATCATCGCATCAAATTTTTGTGTAATATATAATATATTTACATAAATGTTAAGAGAAGTTGTTTGCTTGTTTTGAAGTTGATAGCTTTTACCTGATAATGTTAGTTTTTGTGACGAAATTATAAATCTACTCAAAATGGCCTCATGTGAATGAGTTTTGGAAGTATGAGGATGAGATAATAAAAAAATAATTGACTGCGGTGAACATGTTCATATGATGCTCTTTACATTGCAAAATTCTTTGCATATTATAGATTTCAAAATACGCCGCGAACCGCGAACTCAATTCGCCTGCATACCATAAACTTATATGTATAGAATGATATGATACCAGTTCATCCCTTTCTATTTGACTTGTGATCTTAATCGTGTAAGTTAAACACGTCTGAATATAATTGATATCTCACGTATCCAAGTTTAAACACATGATACACTAGCTGGATTGTTGGATATTATAGCATGAGAACGGAGTGACAAAGCACGTCTAGCGACGGTTCGTTACGCAGCGGACATGAAAGTTTGTCCCTCGCTGAATGGAAATTTCAGAACAACTTGTTAACGATGTCAACACTACCATAACTAGTAGTATCTAGGTTCTATACTATAACAAATATATATGTATACACAAATATTATTCGACGACCGATTGGCTCAGTGGCGGGGCTCTCCGCCCGCAGAGTCAATAGTCTCGTGTTTAATCCCCGCATTGGAATAAATATATGTATGGATTTATAAATATTTATTCCGAGTCCTTTCCCCCACATTTAATCCGCATTTCCTTTCCTGGCCTTTCCTTTCTTCTCTCTCCTTTCCCTTCCTCTCCGCCAATCCACGGTCTGCCGTGCCAATGGATGATGGCTAGGGGCGGGCGTAGTCGCGAGCGTGCCGACCGTCCCGGGATCGGATTCCCCCAGGTACTACCTCAGCATGCAGGGCTCTGCTGGGGCTGACCTCCATCGTGGGATTCATTAAGACGAATTTAATATACCTAATTTTTTAAAAATGACGGCGACGTGGTTTGCCACCCGTCACGTCCTGATTCTCACGAGGGCGAGTAGCGACGAAATGCCAAATCTTACAGTGCATTGAGAATAGAAGGGGAAGTATTATTGGGCATTTGATTCGTTATGTCAACTTTATTTTAATAGAGTAGAGGGAATAATTGAAGGAGGAAGGAAATGAGGAAGAACGTGAAAAAAATTTACTGAACAATTAAAGGAAAAAGCAAGGGTGGGAAAATTAAAAATTATTAAATCGACAAACGCTGAGCACTTTAGTTATGGATGGGTAGACATTTATAACTTAGCTGATGATTTAGCCGTGGGTTGTAGTAGCAAATTACGTTTTTAAATTAATTCTTATATATAATGGAATAACCAATGGCGTCGGGTTAACTCTGCAAGAGCTACTTTGAATAGGTTGGAGCTACAAAGGATTCGTCCCTAGCCAAGCTAAGCCTATTTTAATGCGTCACTTGAAATTCTATTATACTTTATATCAGAATAAGTAGTAAACATATCTAAATTATTATCATCAAATAGTCTTTGTTTTTAAATCTGTTGAGATTAAGAAATTGGGATCAAGTCTTTAAGCTTATTAAAAATAAATTAAAAAGTAACGCAAAATGTAATTTGATGAAAAAAGGTAATTAAGATGTAAGTTTTAGTAAGATGTAAGACAATGTTTATATAAATATGTATGTTAGTTTCTAATGCCTCTACAAAAACTGGCATTTATTGTAGGACACCCACCGACCAAATGTAACGACAATCTATAGAGGGCGACTGGCAGAATCTCTATAGCAAATTCGTTGTAGAAAATGGATATGACATAAATTAACATTGGTATATATATTGTGAAATTTCACAGTCATATCAAATAAGCTACTGTCACGTTTTACTTGTGTTTAAAAATACTGAATTGCTACCTCACTAACACTGTTTAAACTTTTCCCTATACAAAGTTCTTATCTATTGCATCTTCTACTTTGCTTTTTACAGTGCCATACTCCTGACTAACTGACTGACTGAGCTAACTGATTCACTTTTTGATTTGACGACCAATTCGTTCAGTGGCAGGGCCATCCGCCCGCAGAGTCAATGGTCGCGGGATCGATCCGCGTCCATTGACTCTGCGGGCGTCGAAATAAATATATTCATGGATCCCCGCATCGAAATAAATAGATGCAAATATTTATTCCAAGTCTGGTTACCCTGCCAAACCGCAATGGACAAGCGTGGGCCGTTCCTCCTGAAATGGAGAGGCCCGTGCTCAGCAGTGGGACATATATGAGCTGTTAAAAAAAAAACTGATTCACTCTCTGCAGCAGACGTCATTGCAGAATGTCTCTGGAGTTGTACATGGGCGGCATTATTCGCTTTCTACCAGGCGACGCGCTGTCTCGTTTGCCTTCGACTCTTATAAAAAGTATAATGTATTGTGCTCATTATTGCCATATTTTTCGCATGCTCGCTCTAAATAAATTCCTATCGCGCAGGGGAGATGCAAAGCAGATAAACACGGTATTATCGAAATACCGGTGTCCGTACGTTCGAAAAGGAAAAACTGGAAATGATAATGCGATTTACTACGCTACTGTCGTTTTTAGGGTTTATGTACTGTGAAATATTGCTTATCTTAACATTTTTCTTTCGGTTGAAGGCTCTATTTTCTTTTTTAATAATGTTTGTTTTTAAATCCGTTTTCTTGGCCTTTATGAACAAATATTACATAAATATGTTATAATATGTTATAGTAATAATTAAAATGTTAGTAAAGATTAATTTAAGATGTACATTATAGCATTTGGGTAACTAACTAACATGTTATGATAGTTACTAATAAATAAATTAAAGAAATGTATATTTTGGTGATAATATTCATAATCTAAAGAAACAGAATCTTAGTAATATTTTTGTCTTTTTAAGTTGTCTCTCTTTTTATTTGATTTATATAGTAATAAACGTGCATAATATAATTGTTTAATGTAAAATATAAAAGTAGATCATACATAATATTATTTTATCAAGATATTCTGGAAAGAGCACCGATAGAAGTGATACTAAATATAATACTTACTTGTATAATGTATAATTTAATTTATTATAAATAGTAAATATAAAATTAGAAGAAAACTACTAAGAAGAACATTGATAAATTGAGAGAAATTTTTACGGTGAAAAGCACTGTAACTTTTCGCTGCTTGCTCGTTTGCTTTCCTATCACATAAAAAAACATATCACAGTCTTAAATCATGTCCGCGACAAAATACAGCAAACATAATACCCATAATCGAATTACCCGACCAATAGCAAAGAATTCTCGAAAATTATTACCCTATTAAATAAACATACAGCGTGACGAGAATTCCTCATAAAATGCAACATATTGGTCCCAAAATTACTGTTTTGTTCGTATACGATCGGCCATTACTGGGGTACTCGGATCGCCCTACTGGTGATATTTCTTGCTGCGTCTTTATTGAAATTCTACGGGCTCGCGACAAAATTTCCGATCACCCGGCCGGAATGCGGAATACCCGCTCGAAACAAATACCAGGACCGTTGGGTGGGCTACTCAGTTTTCTTAAGGTTAATGTTGCCATTATCTTCGCTGTTTTCATTTCGATTATAGCACCGCTTTCTTTGCGATAACGAAAGCAGTGATGATTTCTTCGCGTTTAATGTATTTTTTTATCAAATTAATTTAAAAATATTAATAGGTCACATTTAGTTGACTCATTCGAAGACGAGACCCACAATTTACAAATACGAATACTAGAACTCAGACTAATGTACTCGATTACAAGTACTTCGCTCAATTATTCGAAATAAATGTATTACGCAAAAATCATATTTTTTTTACACAAATACTATATAGTTATTAGAATTGCTATAGTAAATGAGATTGATTCAAAGAGATTATTAATTTCAATACCACGAAAATCAGACTTGGGTATTCGTAGCGCACCTACTAGCCAATCTTGTGTAATAAAATGTGAGTAAGTCAGCATATAAATTCATTCTGCTCGAAAGTATTGTATGGACTATTATACACTGACCGCATTAAAAAAATATTTGTATCGTATCTGCTCAAAAATGAAAACGTTAACAGAAGTCATAAAACGAATCGATAATACGAATTTAACCCTCCGTTAGAGCCCCTCTTATTTTCCGCGTTTTGATTTTCCCTTGATTGAGTTTAAAATGCCCTCTCGCTATTTATGTAAGGCCTACTACAGATGAAAACTCTCTCGGGCCGTCGATGGACGCATGTATCGACGTTTATTAATTTTTTCCGTATTCTCCACCTTCATATATGTACAACGAAAAATAAATGTACCTACTGATTCCTTGAATTAATATAAAGTCTACTTACATATAGCAGTGTACACATTTTGAATAAAGGTTTATATAAGTTATATTTTAATCAACGCATTTTTTTCACATTATTTAATTTTTATCGATTATTATGAAATTAAAGTATACGGGTAGAGTGGCTGTAAATAGCAGCCTCTTCTCATGTCTATATATGTATTATTTACGGGATATCAAAACTCACATTTTATATTTTTTTTTGGTTTTTCGTCTTAGAAATTTTGACGTTAAGAAAAAATATAGAATTGATTTGTGACAATTGTTTTAGGCTAGTTTTCGTGCGTAATAAAATTTGTATGCGCAGAAGTAAACGTAAATAGCCTATTTGTAATAAAAAACACACATTTTATTGTACCTTTTTTGTATATAAATACTATCATCAGTCTCAGGTTGCGGCAGGTTATTCCTGGACTAGGCCTACCTACATTTGTAAATGCATCCAGTTTCTGTCAGCATGGATAGACGCCCTATCTGATTGGAGGGGCGTCTTCACTTCAGCATTTGTCTATTCCTATGGTTAACGGTTCTCTGACAATCGTCACCAATTCATTGCCACTAAAGTTTGCTAAGTCAAAGAGTTATATCGAATAGCTATATATAATATTAATTTAATTTGTGTTAATTCTTTTTTTTCTCTCTATGACATTCTAACGAAAATTTATGTAAAATGAAAAACATTAATTATAGTTTTATTTGATTTTTTGTTGTAATTTTATTTTATATCTTCTTCTGTTTCACTTCTTACTGATTGTTTATATATTTTTGTTTCCGTGAAAGGCGTTTATTTTTTTTTACATTGGAAGTATTATGAAAATAAAGGACCATTTATTTAAATTCTTACTTTAATTCCTTAATAAGTACGAATAATATTCGTTAAATAAATTCTTGAGAGGTTTGCATTCCTGGCAAATATCGGTAAGAAATTTTCCCATTTAAAAGTTTCGAAAGGAATTCTGACATCTTCCAATCTTGATTCACAAAGTTATATGTTTAATATATAATCAACAATGTCTTTAAGGTTGTATTCGGAAAGTTAAAAAGAGATGATGCATGTTTTCATTTTCTCGCGGTGACAGGAAGGGAGAGGACATATGACGAGCGTCCGCCTCCAAAATCCAATATGACAAATTTGGAAGAACGTGATTGGAATCCGTATAGAAAACGAATTTATTTTTGCCTTGTCAAATTTCAAGACACTGGCTCCGTTTTGAATGCTCCGTGTCAAGTAGAAACTTTGAGTAGATTTGTTTCCAATGTGGATTACGTTTTTTTATTACTATATCTTTTTAATCATATACAATTTTATATAACAGAAAAAAATATTTTTTTCTGTATAAACTACAAAGAAAATATTTTTTTGGTAATATGAAAGGAAAATTAATATTTTAAAGGAAAATACCGGGAAGAAATCGTGCAGGTGTTTGCAGGATATATTTTTCGTTTTACGACCTTATTGACTTGTGGTAAAGCTCTCCCTTATGGATTCAACAGTCGCGAGGTAAATTCCCGCATCGGGATAGATTTGTGTACGGTCTGCAGGTACTTATACAAGTCTGGATTTCCCACCAATCCACCTTGGATAAACGTGGTGTGTTAATGACCATTTCTCCACAAATGGGGAACCCCCAAGTTATTTGGACATATATATATATATATATATATATATATATATATATATATATATATATATATATATATATATATATATATATATATATATATATATATATATATATATATATATATATATATATATATATATATATATATATATATATATATATATATAGAGAGAGAGAGAGAGAGAGACAGAGAGAAAAATTGATACTAAATAATGTTAAGAAATATATTTTAATTTTATAAATAAATTCAAAATATTATTAATGATATTATTTGGTATACAATTGGAAGTACACTATTAAAGTTTTTCAATAAATCTTGACAAAATTTTATATAGATACTTTCATTTTAATATATTTTTTTCATAGCTCGCCCAAGAACATTCCGCGTGAAAAGTGATTTGAATATTGTTGGAGATTGCGTTTGTGCTCTGGTTGAAAATGGATTTCTTATGTTGAATCGGAATATTCCACGATTCCAAATGGTTATTCAAGCATAGCTATTACGTGCAAGAAGATCTGTAGTCGTACCTTGAATAATATTGAATTCTTCACGACGGTCGCTTGATTTAATGGTTACAATTTTTATTTCATACATTTGTAACATCGTAACAGTAAATGCGTCTGGATATACATGATGCTGAAATGTGTCTATAAGATTCTATTTGAATTCCCTTTTACCCACATACACGTTCTATATATAGACAAATAGGTATAATAATCTTATAATAATAATCGGAAAAGCCTTTCTTACTACACGACTTACAGTCAATTGAATATTGTATATTTGCTGGCTGTTGTTTTATATATAATTATAAAATTATGTTTATAATTTTTTTTTCAAAATTCAATCCGTGTTTATGAATCTTCTATTATTTCTTTTAATCAAAATCAATATAAAACGGGTAAGTTCCCCGGCTTCTTTTAAATTTAAAGTAAGCACATTTCCCGCCGAGTTTAACGTTTCACCGAAGCCAGTTTTATAAGATTTTATTAGTTTTTCGCGACTTTTGAGGGATTTTGAAACATAGTTAGCGAGACGACTACATATTTGAAAATATTTAAATATTCTGAAAATTTTATTACTTTATTTTTGGTTTGACTGTATTTTTGTGGAACAAATCGTACTAATTTAAGAAATCTACTAAACTTCTTAATCTGAGCTCTAGTTAAAATATGTTTTTTTAATAGCCCAAACAACTTAACTCATTTTGTGTGTGCCTTGTCTATAAAGTATTTTCCATTTTCTTCAATTCAAGGCTAACTTTTTCAATTATCTATATATCTTTACTCTTGCCCTTTATTTTCTCTCTTTTTCTTCTCCTTTCGATTCTTCCCTCCGCGATATTTCAAATAAAATTGTCACGAGGAACTAAATGACCAATCATACTTCCCTTTTTATTTTGATTGTTTTTATTCCTCGTTAGTAACTTTGCCCTTTCAAGACACTCTCCATCCGATGCTATTACCACCACATCTTGAATGCCTCCTCAAACTTCTGTTTGTTTTGGTTAGAGACCAAGTTTCACAATCATTTAGGGTTATGTTCCAGATTAGATTTTTTCGTATGTCTTGCAAAAAATCTTTAAGGACATATCCTTGAAAAAATGTAATGATATAGTATAAACTTTAAACTATGTATTTTATGCTGTATTAACATATATAAACAAAATAGTGAGAAAGAAAAATCAACGTCTGCTTATTTGTGAACATCGCAATAAGAGCACGAAGGCTTCCGAATAAAATAAATATTTGTTGTACAGCGGACCCAAAAGAGCGAAAGGGCGGTAAGAAATAGATTGGTAAATGTAACAACAGTAAGGCCTAAGGCAACAGCCACGGGGTGTACATGCCTGTGTGTTCCGGCGAGTGAAAGATTTAGTGGCAATAACGTGCGATGTCGGCGCTAAGCAATTTGATCTTATTGTACGTTCGATCGGATTAGTCCCGCGCGAAGATTGTTCTGTCCTCCTCACGTTGTAATTCAATGGCACCTAATGAAAGTAGCTGCAAATAACACGACTACAAGGCTGAAAGTAACGAAAGTCTATCAAGTCCGCCTTTGTACTAGATTCGTAATAGTAACTAGTGACTAGAAATCTAAAAAAGTGCACTATATTTTATCTGTAAAATCCCATTCATATTTTGATTAGTTTATTTTTAAATAGTCAAAAATCTGTTTATAACCAAATAGTAAATGTTTATGGGAAATTTGTAATACATACTTTTAAAAATAATCCTTACTTAACCGAAACTCTAACTAACTCTGACTAAACCTAACTCTGACCTGATGGCGATTACTCATCAATAAAGCCTGCTTCATTTTTGATACTATATATGTCAAAACGATTGAAGACGTGTCAAAACAGGGGATAACTAGGAGCCTCCGCGCCTTGTCGCGTTGGTAAGATGCAGGAATGTGCCTTAAGAATGAATTTTGTTTGCATGAGCCTCTACTTAGGGTGCAACGGATCCCCCAGTCTTTGACTGCTATTGCATAAAGTTTTAAGCTTACTGCAAAAGGTTTAGGAACCTTGAGAAATCTTCATGTCGTTTCTTGATTTTTTTTAATGGCAATGGAATTTTTTTTAACGTCTAAAGGAATCACGGAAGCGTTGCCGGCCTTTTAGGTATGAGCACGCTTGTTTTTTGAAGATGCCAATGTCGTATCAGTTCGGAAAAACCGCCGAAGGTAGCCGGTGGGTCATGGAAAGAGGTTTCGGGAGAAGTGCACCGTACTGGATCACCACTCATTCAGATGGTCCGGATGATACTTTCCTTTATATCAGCTCCTATATCGGACCCGTCGCTAGCTCCCACCCCTTCACTGAAGGTCATACTGCGATTAAGAAGTTCTCGTGTGAGCGGGCGTCCCTCAGGAGGCCGCGCTATAGTGAGGTGAAGGTGAAACAGGGGATAGACTAATAGCAATGCAATCAGATGAGGTCAGATTAGGTTATCAGAGAGAAAATATCCTGACACTATAATTGTTTTATTAATATTGTTAATTTTTAATTAACACTAGATATACCAGCAATTGAAGTATAATAAGTGTCAAAAACGCAAATTATTTTTACTAACAACATATATACAGTAATATAAACTTTATAAAATTAATTCTTTAGTTATAACTAGAAAAGTCATGATATCATTACGAAAAAAAATATTACACGTAGTAGGAATTTTAAATTGAAATACCGAAAACAGTCATTTTGACTGGTCTGGTATATCTAGTGTTAAATAAATATTTTTTTTAATAAATTTCTCATTGAACAGTTAAACGGTGGCATTTTTATACCCGTCACTGACAAATTGAAACGATACGGGTTGTAATTATTTCTTTAATTCGTCGGAAATAAAATATAACTCGCTAACTTTTTTTATAATAAGCAATAGGATTTTCTACCCGTTGTGAAAGTTTCATAATAAAAACTTTCCATTTTTTAAATTCACCACTTGTTAGTCTTTTTTCTTTTAATTAAATTGCAAGTTGACAAATTTTGTTTTGGCGTTACAAAACAAAAAATACACTTTTCATAGATACACTTTTCAGGTTTTCTATTGATCGGTTTATTTATAAAATTAAAACTTGTAATAAGTAATGAAGAATGTAGATACTTTACCCATACTTAAACTCGAAATCATTTAAACGGCGTTTCGGAACGGATTGCTACTTAAAAGCTAGAAACATGGTATGTTGAGCTCATTAAATGTGAAAAATAAAATATTTAACTTCGAAATATAATAAATGTTTGTCAACACAATACATGTTGTAATAATAATATCCTATGGGAATTCTCCCAAGCCACAAAAGTCGTTAAGAATAAAATATTCCACATGAAATGGAAACATTTACCTGAAACGTATGAATTCACGATGAATTTGGTAGGGATTGACTAGAATATTCTTACTCACTCAGGGTTTTTGTATGCATTAAACATAAGATATGAATTTCAAAGTTATTCAATGTTGACTGCGCTTTTGTTGCTTTATTCAGCGAAAATTACAAAAGACAGTGCTGCCTTTAATCACACATTACGTTAAAAAAATGATTAGATACATACATATATGGTCACTTGAATATGGTCAGCTTGCGAGAATTCATTGTCGGTGTCAGCTTCACCCCGGACACGCTAGATGACAAATCTTTAGTTGTTTAAATTATAAATAAATGATTAATCATTTTTTTGGAGTCAGGTGTTACTTTGCGGAAATTCATTACTATGTGGACAGTTAGAACTTTTACTTAGCTAACATCCGCGACAAGCAAACAAAAACAGAAAAATAAATAATAATAGTGTGTTTTCTACCGTAAATCCACTTTTTCCAGTAGAAACCACAAATTATTATTTTTCTGTTTTGTTTGCTTGTCGCGGATCTGAGTAAAAGATCTAACTATCCACGTTATACATAAATGTTTTGCATTTTTACAAATATATAAGTAGAATATTATTAATTTTTTTTCAAGAGACATATGTCCGTAGAGGAACTTTTTATACAACCTAATCAAAATATATTTATAAATATATATAAATATATTTGAGCGCATACATTTTAAATAGGTTTCAAAACTGGATTAAAGTAAATTTTTCGCACTTGTGGTAAGGAAATTTGTCGATCTGTTAGTATTTTTAACGACCCATATTATGCTGCGCATTGGACCTTCCGCTTTTTCTTGTGTGAATGGTGGGATACCCAAGCTCAGAATAAATATCTGTAGGTGTACACTGTTATTTATCTAATAAATGTATTATTTATCTAATACATATATTATTTATCCCGATGCGTGAATTGTATCCGGAACTATTGACTTCGTCATTGAACCAATTGGCTCTTCTAGTAAATGTAGAGTTCTGTTAGATAGGAAAAACAATTTGCAAAAATAAACAAAATAAAGTGCTGATGTCTGTTGCTATGTCTTTCATAGCAATATCCTCCTACACTTTAAAAACATTAAAAAATAATATAACATCATTATATACGCATATATTGATCGTCACTACTGCAGACCTTAAAACATAGAGGTACATCTGCGTAATCTTAAAACTGTGTTTTTTAGTGTGAGCACTTCTTAGAGAAATTTTGTACAGAAGAGTTATGATTTCATTTGGGTAAACCATCTATTGTGTCTAAAAAGACGACTAAGCGAATTTTCTCAAACGTCGAATCCCTTAAGCCTGCACGAGGAGACGATGTCATTCGGTCATTCTTTTCTTAAAGAGCCGACGGGAGAGGGTGAAAATGAAATTAAATTCTGAATGAAAGGAGGATCTAATACTAAGCCAAAGGGGATCCGCTATGAATTATGCACTTGTGATTTAGGAGGGTTCCAATAGAACAATAGTGTAATCGTCCAATTAAGTATTTGCATGAGAGTGAATTGGTCTTCGCAATTTGAAGAATTTCGGAGGGCAGCGTTTTGCTATAAAGCATATATATTAATTTTCGGTAATTCTCTAAATACTTTGAATTTTACGAGCCTTGAATAAACAAATAGATTTTTATTGTACAAATTTTCCTTTCTGTAAGGTAACCATTTCAACCGAGCTAATAATGCTCGTGTTAGGAAACGGTTCACATCAATAGTCCGATATAAGATCGTAAGCTCTATTCTTACCGACTGAGCTATTGTTCTTCAATTCTAATAGGAATACTTATGATTAATTTTTATAGAAACGTTCTTGGTACACTTGCTTAAGTGTAAATAAATAACTTATCAAACATAATATTGCGTATGTACATGTGTATAGATCGATTTTATTAATAAGTTTCGCAATTACTAATGCAAGAACGTAGTCAATTTTGTCATTTTTTTTGTTAAATCTACGTTTTCCTTTTATTGTAAAGCACAAATCATTATTGCCTGGGTTTGCCAATCATAATTATAATTACTAATTACAGCTGCTAAGTTTTACCCATTAGCGGAAAGTGTGAGGTAAAACTATCCTTAAAATGGTAATCAGTTATTAGAATATACAAAAGATACATAACTTCCACATCGTGAAAATTTGGAAGTCACTTTTTATTAATAGTTATTGAAAGTATTTATTTAGTTCTATAGTTATTTATGGAACAATTGGTTGTTTACTTATAACGGCGGTTAGCTTAACTTAAATAAATAGCTAGGAGTAATAGTCGCTTTTTTTCTATTACTAACTTGCAGGCGGATAGTTATTCAGTAAGTATTTTGTATAATATTTGTCAGTTTGACTCCTGAAAAAGCAATTCTGTTTCATTCGTGTCATAGAGATGCTATATCTATTTATCTATTTATCTCTAATTTTTTAGCAGGCGCTTTTAAGTGAAATCTTATGTTAGGTGTGAAAGAAAATGATTAGGTAAAAGAAATATTTTTTATTTTCTAACATGGCGCTAGACATTGCTGCATTTTATTAGGAGAAGGTAGATCCGTATCAAAAACCTGGACAGCCTTACCACGCAAAACATTCTTCATCCAATAAGATGTAAAATGTTTAGCTTTGAATACAAAGCTTCTAAAGAAATTAATCTGATTACGTAGATTCCCCCCCCCCCCCCCCATCTTTTTTCTATATAAAGATTAAAACATTTTCGTTATTACATACGTACATTGGCTCAGCGGTGAAGTTACTGCTACTATTGAATATTTTGGTGTCAATGGTCGCACGTTCTTTGAGAGACCAGTGTCCAGTAGTGGGACCAACCTATATTATATTCCTATATTCATCACAGCCTATATATGTGAAAATAAATACGTTTATACTAGCCGAGTATAAGTTCCCTCATAAGTAGTGGCCCTGAAATAACAAAAATATGATACAAGTAAATCTGTTGTTGTAGGCCCTTTAAAATCCCTAGCTAAAATTTTATCGTATCGTAGATACTCCTAGCTGCTCGTAAATTTCGCACCACGCCTGGCGCGGACTACACTTGGGCAAATTGGTAATAATTTTAAATTTCACGAACGATTGAATTCGAAAGACACCTTTCAATGTTCCCGTGATCTGAGTTATGGTACGATGAGTTAAACGGCGTGACGTAAAATGTTCCATCCGAGTGTTCTTTACTGAGTCGATTTATAAAAATTGCTGTATTAGGTATTTATATATTTTCGTTGTTAATGTGTCATTACACATTAACAACGAAGATTACGAATATAACAACATTAACAAAAAATATTTGACATTAACAATTACACACTAACAACATTTTGTTAGTGTTTAATTATTAACGTGAAATAAATGACAGATTGAAGATACAATAATCATTTGATTTATTATAACA
The DNA here is from genome assembly GCA_031353405.1 of Baronia brevicornis. Classification (NCBI taxonomy): domain Eukaryota; kingdom Metazoa; phylum Arthropoda; class Insecta; order Lepidoptera; family Papilionidae; genus Baronia; species Baronia brevicornis. The sequence continues at coordinate 211,228 of JASFAT010004591.1, forward strand.
ATTCTACAAAATATCATGCCACAGATTTTTATTACTTGGGAATTTACGAATTACAGAGGAAAATATCCGCCACATACTTTGTCAAGTCAATCAATCAATCAATACTATTTACTACTATAGTAACAATAGTACAGTAACAATAGGACAGTAACAATAGGACAGTCAACTGTGGGGTGTATTTATATGGGTTGTGTGTTATGTAATAAAAATCAGTTAAGCAGTGTCCTGTATATAGTAAGTTATTTAATAAAATTAAAAAAAATAATTATTAATATTTTATTGTAATATACATTTGGAAAAGTATTGGCTAGATTCAATCATTATTTATTGATATGTAACGTCTTGTTATTTTGATATTTTACTAAGAATTATGTTTGACGGCGCCTCAGCGCCGAGAATGATTTCTTTGTTAACGACAAAGAATGACTCATTTTAGTCATTTCCACATTCGGATACTATTTGAATTGAGGTGCCGCCGGCGCACCGTGTCTTCGACGAACCACTAAGTGTTTGTATATGGACAGTCAAAAGTTTTACTTAGCTAAGATCCGCGACAAGCAAAACAATAACAGAAAATTAATAATGTGTGTTTTTTTCTGTTGGGTTAAGTGGATTTATTTGGAACTTAAACCAAAAACTTACCGAAAGTCGGCCAATAATTCTCCACCAACACCAAACTTGTCTTGCTTGTCGCGGATCTTAGCTAAGTAAAACTTTTGACTGTCCATATAGTGATGGATTTCCGCAAAGTAACGCCTGACTCCATTAATAACACTAAGTGTTCGATTTAACAAGTGATTTGTGTTTAAAGTGCTTTATATCTAAAATGAAGTGAAATGTACTGTAGCAATTATAATCCATTGTCAGTGAGTGTATTATTGAGTTCGATTCCCATCGCCACGCCCACGATTCTCAAGATGAATACTGATGAAAAGCCCCTCTTGCGTTAACATGTTTTTATAAAAGATGTTAGTGGCAGAGCCACGCTGCAGACGAATACTTTGTCAGTAATGGCATAATATTATATTTGTCTGTAGCATGAATGGGCCGGCTGGCTCGCCCGGGGAAGTACCACACTCCCGCAGATAACCCAATACCCTCCCCCTCCCTATATCCCCTCCCCTTCCCATTCCCACACATTGACACTTTCCTTAAAGGTTGGCAACGCTTCCGCACTGCCTATGGTGTTACGGATGTCTATAGGCGGCGTTGAGTGCTTTTCATCAAGTGACACGCCTCTCGCTGACACGCTCGTTTGCCTTGCTATTACATTACTATAATTTTTGTTAACTATCCCAACTAAGCTTGAAATGCTTGTGCTAGGAAATGGTTCACATCAATAGTCTAGTGGAGGATATGAATTCACGATGTACAGATCGTAAACCCAAGTCTTGTCAACTGCTATTGCTGCTTAATTTGTTTAACATTTATAGATATACCTCTTTAAAGAGCCTAGCTAACATTCATTTTAATCTCTGAATAATATATTTTTGATCTTGAATGCCACCTTAAATAATATGGCTGTCTAGAATTTAGAAAAGCTTGTCAAATTATTTTGCCTTTTTATTGCGTTAGTCCGTAGAGAGAAAATTGAATAATGGCTAATGAGGGAGCAACGGAGAATATTCTTACTTGATCAAAGCCAACGACGACCGCCACGAAGATTGAAAAGACGTAATCCTTATCGTATTGTGATATACGTAGGCTCATTAGGTGTAGCTCAAAGATGTCCAAATTAGAGAGATAAAATGCAAATGGAATTTAAAATTTTAAATATAGACTTCAATATAAATAATTAATTAGGTTATTTACATTTACCTGGGCTCATATCTTGATGACAGTGGCATTGAAGAAATAAAGTAGATTATATTAGAGCTATGTGGCTTTTCTTTTCAGCTCTTTACTAAACCTATTAATATATAGAAGCGTAACTTATATAGAAGGCAACTCTGTGGAATTTTTATTCCATAGAGCTACCGCGCTTTTATTTAGTGGTAAGTTATGTTTACAATAAATATTTGTGTGATTTTGTTTTTTATAGGATAGGAAGGCAAACGAGCAGACGTGTCACCTGATGGAAAGCAATCATTAGCCGCCCATAGACTTTCGTAGCGCCATAGGCAGTGTAGAAGCGTTGCCGACCTTTAATGAAAGTGTCATTATAGTAGTGGGAATAGGAGGGGGGAGAGGTAGAGTGAGGGGGGAGGGGTATTAGGCCTCCAGAACTCGGCCGCTCTCCGTACGAAGCACGGTAGGTAAGCTACCACTCAGACATTGAGTTTCAGCGGGAGTGTGGTACATCCCCGGGGAGGCGGCCCATTCATGCTACAGACAAATATTATGCCATTCTTGTCAAAGTATTTGCCTGCAGCATGGCTCCACCACTATTAACTTCATATTCGCAGTAACTTCAGTTGACATATATTACTAAATTTCTATAAATTTTCCATGTGATCTTCGGTGAACGAAAAAAACATATTATATATTCTAGAAAATACTTTTGGAAACACATGAAATCCGTAAAACCTAATAAAGTATTGAGGTTAATTTTTTGCACAAACCTCGTTCAGGCAAATGTCTATTATACCCTGCAGTAAGTGTATAGGCACTTGCTTATTTCGTTTATTTCGGAGAAAATAAACTTTAAATGAAATGCGGAAGATTAAATAAGGTATAACTCCGCAGCTATTTCTTACAATATCAAAACAAACAACTCCCATTTGAAATTATCCCGAGCATCATTGTTTTCCAATGCGGAGAGCATTGCAAACAGGCGCACATAAATCTTGCTAATATGCAAATTTTATTTCATTAAAGCGGTCGGACTAGCAATATTGTTCGGGTAAGTTACGATAGGGCCGCTATGGATTAACTAATGGCCGTTTATCTTGTTAAGGTTTTATTTGAGGTAGGCACAAACCTCTTACAAATTTAAAAGTTTTGAGATCCTACTTAAATGTCTGAAAAAGTTATATGATTTATATATTTTCTGTACATAAAAAATAATATTTTAGCACACTTTATTTTGCAAAAAAAAACATTAATCTTACTTGTGAAACTGCAGTTTTATTCAAGATATATGCTCTAGTTCTAAAATAGATGACCAAAATTAGACACGCAAAAATACGTAAAAGAAAAAAAATATTCGGCATGTAAAGCACTATCTCAGGTTATTACACTGATATAGCAAAGTATGATAACTATAGTATGACACAAAAGCCTTTATTAAACAATATTTACATAATAATAATAACTTTTATTTATTTGTAAATATATTGACACAAAAGAATATTTTTTCCCATACCATATCTACTTCTTTTCAATAATAGTGTTGTACCTACTAACGATAATCCGTTACCATTTTCAAACATAAAAGTATTTTTATTGAAATTTTATAATACTAAAATCATTATTTTTAAAGAGAAATTTTACTTTTAGTCATGCATGATAAATAATATGCTCATTAATACTGAATCATCCATCGAATCAGGCAATTATAGCTTGCTAAACTTTGCATTTTTAAGATCAAAGGCGTTCGTTCATAGCTTCACAGAGTTTATTTTAATTAACGATTTCTATTCGATATATTTTCAATTTCATCTCAATATCTATCAATTTCAATATCTATTTAAAAAAAATCGAAATTGGAATACATTAGATCGAAAGTGTTTAACCCTAACTATAATAAATAAATATAACAAATAAATATGTTCAGAACAATTGTCAATGAAAACTAAAGAAAAAAATGAAGTCACGTACTTTTCCATAATATCAAATGAAATTTTTTTCACAACCCATATATGATACACTGTTGAGTATGGGCTTCCTCATTACTGGAGAAATAGACATTCACTCATCACGTTTGACCAAGGCGGATTGATGGATCATCCAGACATGCAATAGATACATTATTGTCAAGATAAAGGTCACATATCATTATCATACCGATGTAAGGCCATTGACTCTACAAGTTATAGCTTCGAAACTGAGCTAATTAGATCTTCATAATTATATATTAATTTTTTAATGGGATAGGAAGGCAAACGAGCAGGTGTGTCACCTGATGGAAAGCAATCAAAGCCACTCATAGACATCCGTATCGACATAGACATTGCAGAAGCGTTGCCGGCCTTTAAGAAATGCGTAGGCTCTTTTTTTGCGGGTTCCAATACTGTATCAGTTTAATTAATGTTACAAGTAAAAATAATAAACATTTTTAAACAACATTACAATCTATATACGAAGAAAAAATATGGTTTCTCCGTACATATGTACAAAGGGTGTCCATATAGATTCATATTTCAAAGTATTTTCATAGCTTTGCTAGCACTATATAAACATTGCACTTTTCACGATGAGAATGCAACTGTTTATGTTTCTACACAGTGATTAAAGTGAAGTGTCAAAAACAAAATGGCAACATGGCGGCTGAGGTGGCAACACTTTGAGCTTCAAAATGCAAAGGGGTGACTTTGTACCTTTGACGGGGCTTTGACATTGGCAACCGTCGACCATTATAATCTTCATTGTTTTCGTGACTTATTTCTTTATTTTATGCTATTCGAGTTGAAATAGCGTTTAACAGTCCCTATAATACATCGGGTGATCTTTTTTTAGTATTAAAAACAATACATATGTATTTAAAATTCAATTTAAAAGTAACGTCTTTTCTTCATCATTGAATCGTAAAGTGATTAAAATGTTTCGTTTAATTTAAAAATTCATCCATAAAAATAAAAGTGTATTAGCGCTGAACTCAACAACTAGAACATATGACGTAAAAGGATCAATGAAATCATTACAAGTAAAATGAAATCATTACTCCTAGTGGTAGAGCCACGCTGCAGACGAATGTTTTGTCAAGAATGACATAATATTTGTCTGTAGCATGAATAGGCCGGCTCGCCCGGAGAAGTATCACACTCTCATAGAAAACCGGCGTCTGAGTGGTAGCTTAGCTACCGCCCTTCGTATGGTGAATGGTTGAGTTCTGGAGGCCCAACCCCCTTCCCACTTCCTCCCATAATAACACTAACCTTAAAGGTCGGCAATGTTTCCGCATCGCCTATGGCGTTGCGGAAGTCTATGGGCGGCGTTGATTGCTTTCCATCAGGTGACACGCCTGCTCATTTGCCTTCCTATCCCACAAAAAAGATGATTCCTAGATTTGACCTCTTTAAAACTATTTAGTTTTAAAGAGGTCAAATCTAGGAACTAGTATTTGAATATGCATATTTTGAGCCGCGATTGACGTTCCTTTCACCGGGAGACACACCTTATCTGCAAGACGCAGTCTTTTTAAAACAAAGAGGGAAATGCAGACTATCGGTAGGGTGTGACAAAACCACACACTGGAGCAAATCCTAAGAGATTACGTACTGAGTGATTGCTCTTTCTAAACTCTTGCGGCAATATTCGCGTAAAGTGAATGTTAAGGTTGACACAACCTATGATTTACCTACAAGAATTACTTATTCCAACCTACAAAGGGAAATAGAATTCAAGAGTCTCTCTTTAAAGTTGACTTTTGTTTAAGTGTCTTGATGTATAAAAAAAATGGTAAATTGCTGTCTCTCGACGTTTATTCTGAAATGGGGAAAGTTTTCTTATTATTTTTATTTATTATTTTCCCGCCGTTCGCTGATGGCAAGCTTCCTTTATTTAACGATGCGGCAAGTTGTCTGGATTTAAAAAAAAATTCAGTTAAATTTGGCAGATACAATGGATTTATGGTTCTATATATGTACATATATAGAGCTAACTCATAATAATAAATAATTATTAGTCCCTAGTTTAAGTTTAGATAAGTGGATTAAATTTTAAAAGCAGTCATATTGCTAAGCTAGGATCATGAGAAGGTTCCTTTCCTGGGTAACTAAATCCTTCGTTGGCTTGGTTTATCCCGCCACGAAGAATTTGTTTCTATAGTAATAATACTATTTTATTATTTGTTTTTATAGAAAAGTAGCACGAATTAACCAGTACAACCGAGGAAGCACCTCATCTTTGAAGAATATCGATGACAACTTATAGTATTTTATTGTGTTAACGTCTTTCCTACCATGAGTGTAGGAATCTGGACGTCTGATTCCTTTTCTTCCTTTATTACCCACTTGTAGTGTCGTTAGTACCGTGGGTGTATGTCGGCGATGGTTGTTGCTTACTATCAGGTGTTATATATTTACCTATCGCTTTTAATAGGTTTCCTTCCGTGATATCAGTTGTCATTATAAATGTAAATAAATAAACATCCAGTTACACAATTATTCACTTCTATGATCGAATCTAAACCTCGACCGACATCTCCATTAACAAAACAGTTTTATCTTGTTGTGCAACTTAGACCGTCAATAAATAGTAAATATGCATCTAATATGACTTTATATTTGTATAGCCCCCATTACTCTCGTGAACTTAAGAATATCAACACAAAAAAGCGAAAACACTGTAAACGACACATATGTCAAAAAAAAATTATTGCGTATTCGGCTTAGAAGAAAATACTACGTCGAATGATCTGTATTTCACAACTCTACGACCAATAGAAAATTTCGTACAATATTGAAACTAACTGTTTTGAGTTATCAAATATAATTTTATCAGTTAAATCTTAAGTGTTTTTGGTTAAGTTTTCATTTTGCGATTTACTATGTTTTCGCTTTTTTGCGTCGATATGTATTTTTTCATCATATGTAATTAGTTTATTAAATACATATATGTTATAGATAGTTTGTAAAAAAATCAGTAACGGATTGCAAGGGCTAGGTAGGTAAATACTTTTCTGATTCTTTTTTATCCTTTCTATGCAATATTAAACACGAGGAACTACTGCTTAATGTCATGAACTTTTCGGTTGTCTACCGTAGAGTCTACTATACCTGAAGATGCCTCGTGTTGGGCTGAAACACGTGTCGTTTACAAGATGGAAAAGTGATAATGTGTGTTTGGTGTTGTGTATAGTGGTTGGTGGATGGAGAGTTGATGGCCGATTTTCGGTAAGTTTTACCTATACATTAAACCCAACGGAAAAACACACATTATTAATTTTCTGTTATTGTTTTGCTTATCGCGGATCTTAGCTAAGTAAAACTTTTGACTGTCATGATGATATTCTGAGTTTAGGTAATCAGCCGAATAGCTTAAAACCAGTTTATCATTTATGTCTATGTCCGGCAATGGATTTAAAAAACTTAAAGGTTTTACTGATGATGAGACTGTTATATCAAATTTAACCATGTATATATTATAAAAATTATTATTATATAGTCACTATAATTCTTCGACTAGTCTGTATGTTCCATGATTTCAAAGTCGTTTAGTGAGCTTTGAATAGAGCTATGCTTGGATTTTCTCTAGTGGATATGATTCGAAATGAAGAAATCCCCCGGATTATTCAAGTTGCCGACATAGCCTGTCGAGTTAGCAAGCTGAAGTGGCAATGGGCTGGTCACGTTCTACAAAGAACCGTTTGTGTAAAGAAATGCTGAATGATGATAACTATAATTATTTTCAATATTATATTAACCATTCTTTGACCTTGTCTTCTACTTTATGTATGTCCGATTGAATATTTCTAAAGAGAGAAATCAATGCGACGCTTTTAATTAAGCAGTGTCTGTGTTCCGTAAATGGGATCGCCTCTTAGAATTTTCAACGTTCTGTTTGAGTACTACCTGAACATAGGAATGTAAATAATTCTCAGTCTGTCGAACAAGCAAAATTCCGGTTTATTTCCGCTCTACTTTGAATTCTGTTTTCTGTTGCTCCAATTTGGTAATCAATCTATGCAGTTTCTATATTTGACATTCCGTATAATAAATACGTTGAAATTTGTGGTTGTGTCAACGGGTAATTTAAATTTACATTCTTTAAAATGCTATTCAACATAAACAAATATAGGGCGTTAATAATTGACTCAGACCCAAAGCAACAGGATAGACAAGTGTAAGGCCTACAGATAGATATTTTTTCCGAGTTTGGTTGATGTTCATTAGTCCAGAAATAGGGAAGCCTGTTGGCCAACAGTTCATACAGCCTTTGTACATATATGGATCCTGCTCCCCATATATGTATATGAGTTCTAACAAAAGTGAAAATGTATTCTACGGTATATCGAAGATAGCAATCGCCGAGTTCATATCCAGTAAGAATTCTATTCTGATTGTTGTTAGAATGCTTATACAAACGTTTACCATTCATCTCATCTCGTCTTGATAAATGTTATGCATCGATTGGTGGTCGATCGATATATGGTCTTTTTTCTTTTCGTGAAGCAAAAGTATTTAATTTATTAAAAACTTTTCGCAATATAATAAAAGTTTTATCTATGTAATTTTAAAATTTAATTATTTTTATTATTCTGTAATAAATAGACATATATGTTAGATAATTAAAAATTTAATGTATAATATTTCAACGAATTTTTATTAATTAAATTATATGACGATTAATAAAAATGTTTTGAAAACTAGGCAAACATTGAAATTACAATAAGTATAATTTTCTTTTGAATATGGCGGGTTCAATGAGCCATGCTCTAAAATAAGGAAATAAATTCTCATTTTAAAAGTATCCTTTTTCTTTAATCCTGATAAATACATTAGCACATATCCTATTTACGTCTAGATTATTACGTATGAATGATATATTTATATTTATATATTTTATTTTCTCTTTTAATTCAACATATTATTATATATTTTTTTGTTTATAATTCATTTTATACACAAGTTATATATTTTAGCTTAAGTTTAAGTTTTCTTTTATTTGATCAGGAATGTTGTATAAAGGTTTACACATATACTACCTTTCGTTCATCCGAATTCATTATAAACGCACTTCATTCCGATCTAATCCGTTCCACGCAATCTCCCACAGCGAAGGAGGTACTTCAGTTAGCCATTGTTGAAAAACGTCCGGTCAGCAACGATAAATATAAAATATATTTTTCCGAGATACAAACATAATCCGGATTTAGAATTTTTTTTGATAGGACAGAACAGTAAAGATGTGGTGCTTCTTTTAGAGTGGAGGACGATTATATATATTTTTTTTATAATGAAGAAATCTTTCTTTTCCCTTCTGGGTTCTAAGACCGACATGATATTCCTCCATTTCTTTTCGGTCGTCTTCTGTAAAGTCTACTATACTTGAAGATGCCTCGTGTTGGGGCGAAACACGTGTCGTTTATAAGGTGGAAAAGTGGTGGTGTGTGTTTGGTGTTGTGTATGGTGGTTGGTGAGTGGAGAATTGATGGCCTGTTTTCGGTAGGTTTTTGGTTTAAGTTCCAAATAAATCCACTTCATCCAGCGGGAAAACACACATTATTAATTTTCTATTTTTGTTTTGCTTGTCGCGGATCTTAGCTAAGTAAAACTTTTGACTGTCCTCATTTCTCCATTCCGTTCTGTGGGGGTCGGAGTACGGTCTTGATGGGGAAAATAATTTGGTGGTTAGTGACCTCTATAAAATGCCTCTATAAAGTAACCAAGTGCTGGGTTGATGGCGGAACACTTGAAGAGAGTAGTGCCCCGTTTAGTCTGCGTTGTCCACATACACAACATCATACAACTCCCGACCCTCCACGCAGTTGCGTGCTCGCCATTTAAATCACCAGGGAAGACACCCGAAATTAAACCAAGCAAATCTGTGCGCTTTAAAGCGGCAGCCCCGCTAGCTCTTTAGATGTGAATAAAATAAAAATAATAAAAGTAGAATTATTGCTCAATTGGAATCATATAGAAATATACAACACTATTGGAAAAATAGTTCTAAATATTTATGAAAAAGAATAAACATCCACTGACCTTGTTTGTGATAATTTTTCAATAATCCAGATTACTTTCAAGTATTTAATTGTAATCAAAAACAAGTTTAGTAAAAAAAAGGCGAATTCATAAAATGTTTTAACATATTTGTTAATAATGAATGAAGTTACTTTAATAATCATTAACTAGTTTTATATACTTCCTTATTTATTATATATTTTTCTTTTATTTTAAAAATAATGCTAGCAATATTTTAAATATTACTTAAATTCTTGTTTACCATTCCAAATAAGTTTTTAATGCCTGTGCTAGAAAATGGTCCACATCAATAATCTAGTGGAGGATACGAACTCATAACATACAGATCGTAATTCCGAGTCTTGCGTATTGCTGTTGCATTACTAATTGTTACTATATATTAGCAATTATATTAAAATTTAAATTAAGTTTATTTTCATTATTATCATTCATTATTATCATTTCATTATCAGTGAGATTTTTTATTACAATAATTTCCGCTCGTTATGTGATCGCACATCTTTACAGTGCATACATATGTGATAGGAATATTATGCGGTCCGCAAAGAGACCCAGCTATATTGGTAAATCACGCTTTTTGTTGGGGCTACTACTGTCGTTTTGTGCTTGTGTTATAAAGGAATACTTGCATAAATACCGCATGAGATTTTTCTGTATGTTGTTCATAGCTCTGGCCGAAACACAATGTAAGCATTGTGCTTTTTATATTGAAAAAGGTTTCGTTGATTAGTATTGTTTTTATGTTTGTCACGTTTTTAAGATTATATGCACATTTTTTAAATTTTCTTTGGTTTTTAATTGTTAAATTTTAATATTTATTTAAAGATTTATGGTAATGAAAATCGTATTGCTTAAATTTCTCTTTTTTAAATATAAAATAGTGTAATAAAAAGGTATCCTTCTTGTTCTCTTTTTCTTTTAAGTCTTTTGTAATTTTTTGCATATTAAAATCCCTTTATAAATTTTTCATCGTCAGAAAATTAGAAAGCCTTTTATCTTAATTTAAATAATTTTAATGTATTTATAATTATTAAAACTGTAATTGACTTTGTTTGTGAATAAATAAATGAACACTGGCAAAATGTAAAACAGTCTATTATTTTAAAAAGCTGCAGAAGTATTCTGAGATATTAAGAAGCTTTTAACGGATCGCTATAAACGTAAAAAATTCTAGTATAATTACAAAAACAATTGACGCACCGTACTAAGTACATGATTACAGCCAGATGGCGGCAGTCATTACAGTGGTGAGAGCACAAATTAGTCGTTCGTCGCATGATCTGCATGGAAATGTTGAAAAATGTTTTGCAGGCATTTCAGAGGGAACTTATTCGCTTTATGTCTCCAGCATATTAACAATAAAATTAATACGACCCTTAACTTCGTATTAATGTACATATTATTGAAAAGCTTAGTTCTGTCTTAGTCTTAGTCACAGGAGCTGAATCTTTTTGAAATATTATTAGAAAGAAGGAAAATAAATAATTTTTTATCATGACTTACTCATAATTCCAGTCACTTCTGGGCACGGGCTTCCCTATATTTAGAGAAATGGATAATTAACTCACCACGCTTGTTCAAGGCGGATTGGCAGAATTCATATTCACACATCCAAATTCTAATTTTTGTAAATACTTATAGGCCATACATTTATTTATTCCGATGCAGTAATCGAACCCGCGACTATTAACTATGTAAGGTGTCGCTTCGCCATCGATTCATTTAGTTCGTCTAGTTTTTATTACTAGTTTACCATTACAAAATATTAAGTATGCTTATATAAGTATTTGTAAAATGGAGAAGTGTTGGTATCCCATTGTGCCAAATGTTTTATGTATGCTTTATTCATAAAAAAAAACAAATATTATATCATTAATACTTCTTATATTAAAATATTAGGAATTAAAGTATTTAATATATATAATTAAAATTATATGAGTATATAATTAAAACATGTTTTTTGTAGGATAAAATATATTTGTTTAGTTGTTTTAGTATATACTTTCGCTGTCTATACATTTGTCATGTAATTGGAAGATCTACGTCCGCCGTGTGTATCAGCATACTTAGTGAATTTTGTGTTAAGACTCTTTTTATATCACGGTCACGACTCTAATTTACTATACGATCACTGATTTTCTACTTCCTATACTTTTTACATTTTGTCCCTAAAAGATCTTTTCAATAAACTTTGCTAAAAGCTAGTCTGAATATTCATGAGGGTGATGGTTCTTTTCAGGTGAGTATTCAATTGGCGCTCTGCCACAAGGAATGGTTTTTTTCTTACCTTTCTTAGAAAAACTTTTTAATGGAACTCATGTCTTTATTCATTAGTTTGTCTGGCTTTCTAATTATCACAGTTTCTTTTAAATTGTAAATTCAATACCAAGATTTATTCCATATTAAGAAGTACTTTTAATATTTACTTTTATTATTCTGGTTAAAAATTTTATTAAAATGTTTATTAATTAATTATCCACAAGCTGATAAATTTAATATAATATAATTTTAATGAATTTTCTCTAAGGAATAGCCGACTAATGACAGATTTTATTAACGTTGTCTATATTTTAAAAAGGATAATAATGAATAAAGTAAACATATTGTGCACAGCTACAGCTAGGAGCGTGAGAAGGTTTCTTTTCTTTGGATGCCTAAATCCTTCGTTGGCTTTGTTTATTTCAATACGAAGCACTGAAAACCATAATAATATTATTATTTATATAGTGTTTATTTTTATAGAATTAATATTGTTAACAAGAGAGAAATATTTAAATAAAGGTGATAATAAAGCTAAAAAAGGTAAGTAAAGGTCTGCTTCGATACCATGTGGAATATGTTGTAAGCCTCTTAAAAAGTAAGGAGACCTGTCCAACATTGGGTTGTATGTTAGACTATTAGGAAATATATTTTTTATGCGTTAGAAGAAAATATATTAACTATTATTCATTTAATTAATAATCTGCATTATATATAAAAAAATATTATTTTAAAAATATTGTATCACATGTGGAGGTATAAAATAAATTCCATGACGTTTCGAAAGGTTAAGCAGTAACAATTACTCACTTTACCAGATTAAACGTCATCTGGTTACAACACCAACAATGGTGACCACCCCCTTCACATTTGACCTCATTATATGTAGGGCCGCATTTTGTAGTTACCTATTACAATAGCCCTGAATAGGAGAGGGATCAGAGGACGTCGTTAAAATGATTTAGTGAGGAGTCCATGCAATATATGACGCATCAGTCAACGGTGACATCGTTTATCGTAACAATGGGTTGCGGAAGGACTCAATTATGATCCAAGAACCAATTAATATTCGTGTAATCATGTCGTTGTTAATGAATATTTGTTTATTTACTTTAGAAGCTTTAAAAAAACGGTCATTATTGAAGTTATTTTAATAATTTTGTTCTGGTCTAGTGGTCGACGATCGATTGTATTTTTTTTAATTTCCGTGTCTATATGAAAGATTACTATGCCAAATCTCACACTATTATGCAATATAATGCAATGCGTTTAAAAAGGGTTACTATGCTTTTCTTCACGTTAGAATATATAGATATATTTTTTTTATATTTAAGTTTATGTACTTATTGGCATACTGACAAAGTTACCGCCTTTGAAGTGAACGGTTGCGGATTCATTTCTCGCATTGGCATAGATATACATATGTTTTACCTACATATATTTCTGCTGGTTTTGGTTGTTCTGTTAATCCAGCTTCATTATAATGGGTATAAGGGTAATATTTCTTCCAGAAACTGGGAGGTATGGGTTATATAAAAAATATTTTTTACATAATAGAGCAAGCAAGCGAGTCACTTAATGGTTGATGATGACCGCCGTCTACAGGTATCCACAACATAAAGGCATCACAAATGTGTTGCGGGCACTTCGTAAACACATGTGCTGGTTTCTTTATTACCCTAATATCATAACCGTTCGGGAACACCGTAGGCGATAGATTTTGTCCCGTCCGTGGCAAACAATTGGGACTGAATCGTACTGTGGTACACTGCAAACCATGCAGGTGGTGGGGATGCAACTTGTTAAAAATGAATATTTAAAGTGCAATAAGCAAGCAGAGAGATGCGAGATACCTCAATATCTTTTATTAATATACTGGTTTTATTGGATAACTTCTTCAATTTGATATTAAATTACGTCCTACCGTGGCATTATATATAATTGACGGTCATGACACGAAAGATTATTACGATAAGAAAAATTATGAGAAAACTTGTCGTTCTCATTCATGTAAACGTATTAGGAATGTTAACTCTATTTTGTGCAGTTTGCAGTATGTGAACCAAATTATAATCAGTCAATCAATTCAGCATTATTAAAAAGCAGGGTCTCATAAACAGCGACATTTTGACGTTTGGTGTGTTATAAAAAAAATATACTGATTTATATTCGTTGTGGGGACCTTTGTTGATCTTTGTACGAATTTACGTAAATTCCTATGCATTAAATAAACAATGCTTTTAACTAATATATCCTTGTGATCATAATTTGTAATCTTTAAATTGTGTGTCGCTGAGAAACGTGAGGAAGTCACGTAACGTCCCGTAGCCACAAAAATGACGCCCAAGGGAGAGGGCATGAGATTAACGGAGCACGTCTGTCCACAGCCTTAAATCACATTACCTCCCAGACCACCGCATTTAATATCTCTCAAGGTTGTCAATCTGATTTCTTTAAACTTAATTTACTTATGAGACCATTGCCATAACATTTTATAGATAAAACTTGAACGATGGGTCTTATAATAAATTTATTTTGCTTACTGTGTCAAACATAACTTAGGCTTTGATAACGTAATCATTATAATGCAATTTATACAGGCGCCCAAAAGATTTTTATGAAATTGAATAGTTTTATAAAGCAATTAACGAGGTAAGTTTATATCAAGCTAAGAAACCAAGTTTCGGGTATATTAGAATCTTGATGAACTTAAATAGAGAAAAACAAATAAAAAATGAGGAATATATATATATACGACCGATTGGCTCAGTGGCGGGGTCCTCCGTCTGCGGAGTCAATGGTCGCGGGTTCGATTCCCGCATCGGATTAAATATTTATATGGATTTATAAATGTTTATTCCGAGTCTGGTAACCCCCCCAATCCGCATTTCCTTTCCTGCCCCTTCCTTTCTTCTCTATCCTTTCCCTTCCTCTTCGCCAATCCACGGTCTGCCGTGCCAATGGATGCGTGGCTAGGGGCGAGCCTAGTCGTAAAACGTGCCGATCGTCCCGGGGTCGGGCTCCCCGGGGACTATGGTGCCTTACTTCAGCATGCAGGGCTCTGCTGGGGCTGACCTCCATCCTCCCTTGCGGCTCGTGGGATTCACTAAGACGAATTTAATATACCTAATTTGTCGAAAATGACGGCGACGTGGTTCGCCACCCGTCACGTCCTGATTCTCACGAGGGCGAAAAGCGATCAATGACGAGCCGTTTCGCTGCGATGAATGGTAGCGGATGGAGCTCTGTGGTCTCTGCCAACCCCTGCGGGGGATAGGCGTGAATATAAAAAAAAAATATATAATCATTAGCAAACGTGTTACAATTAAAAAAATGACAATGTATTACTTTTTGTGTAGCTTCAGTACCTTATTTTCTTACCGGATATATATATATATATATATATATATATATATATATATATACCGGATATATATAGATATATATATATATATATATATATATATATATATATATATATATATATATATATATATATATATATATATATATTATATATATATATATATATATATCCGGTAAGAAAATAAGGTACTGAAGCTACACAAAAAGTAATACATTGTCATTTTTTTAATTGTAACACGTTTGCTAATGATTTATGCAGTTGTTTCGTTCTGAGATGATAGATTCTAATTTTACTGTTAAAAACAAATATCTTTTAATCTCTTTTGAAATATAATTTTAAATTTAAACAAAATATATGATAAAATTCTTCTAGATATTCAATTTTATATTTTGTTAAAACGCATTTTTAGGTTATAAATCCAATCAAGATATTATTCAATCATTACTTCATTTATGCGAATTAATTCAGTCATATTTAATAAAATTCTTTAACGACATCAACTGAAAAATTTGAAAGTTATTTCTGTTTTTTCTTTTACTTTGGTTCTACAATAATCATGTCGTAGCTGTAGCAACAGTAGCAACTTAATAACGAACTATATGCGGATGAAAAGAATGGACTCAAAAGTTGCTCTCGTATATATGTCAACAGTGAACTTGCATACCAGTTAACTCGTGGAAGCATTCTCGGTCCAAGTGTGTTCGTACAATGTCAACGCGGTTTCATTGCATTTCTAGAATTCAGAACATCCCCTCCATCAACTTTTTGCCACATCGGAATAATTTGTTTGTTTTCGTCACCCTTATTGCAAAACTTTTATTCGACACCCAACGAAATGTTTTATATATTTTTTGTTACGCTTGGCCCAAATGGGTGTAACGAGATATTTATGGCGGACCGTGCGTGTGAGGTCAGAGGCGTGGGTGTAGAATTGGTATTGTTTTATCCAAATGTATGTGTTCTCCTATTATTTTAGGTGCCCCGTGTGATAATATTATACGTTATAAAAATGACATTCATACCGTTTAACCGCCGACGATTGGACTTCAAACTTGCGCCGCAAGTCGACTTGGGTAGGCCATACTCTCCGAAGGAACCCTGATTACATTCCCAGACAGGCGCTGAATTGATTCCTCAAGGGAAAAGGAAGCGAGGCCGACCCAAAAACACCTGGAAGCGCTCCGTAGCGGCCGAGATGAAATCCATCGGGTTGACGTGGCCTGAAGTGAAGCGTATCGCTTAAGACCGATCGCAATGGAGAAGCACTGTGGACGCCCTTTGCCCCACCTCGGACATAGGACCATAAGAAACCGTTTAACTATTTTAAATAAGTTTTACATAAGTCTTTAGTATTAATTGAAAAATTGACATAACCACCCTTGTTCAATTCGGATAGGTGAATCCCCCCAGACCAGAATAACCTACGACTCTGTAAGCGGTAACTTCGCCGCTGAGCCAATTAGATCGTCATTAAATTATCGCACAATTTTAATTTCTATCAGAATACAGCTCCCGTGTGTTTATATACGTGTATAATATGTATATAAATGATTATATTTCATTAGCACGTAGGCTTTGTATGTTCGCAAACAACACATGTGCTACATCATTAATAATCCCCGTGGAAACGCTCTACGTGAACAGCTTATTGATTTACAACTTCGATACAATAGCACAGCGAGACGAACTTGCCTGAAGCTGTAATTACTTTTACTTAGTACGCGTCTCAAACAAAGACGCAGAAACAATGCATTATGAGAGATGAAAAGGAAATTGTTTTTTATAAGCGTCTATATCAGAGGTTCTCAAACTTATTTGTGTCCGCTACCTATGAGTACCACGATGAGCACCATTATGTTCTAGCTTCCCCAAATATGTTTAATTTTTAAAAATCACGATCCACATCTTAAAAATCATGATCGCATTGATAACTTTTATTTTATTATAGTGTGTCATATCAGTCTTATGTTCTTAGTCGATTTTGGTTTAGTTTTTAAAATATAAATGAGCCATCGCTCCCCGTAAACAAATTCCCGTTATCACCACTTGCGAAATACTGGTTTAAATCGTCAATTTTAACAGCATATTTCTATACTTCCCTGGATATAATCACTTAACGACTTATGTAGTATGTAGTGGTGCAATGATTCGGATGAGTGGTTCCCAAGTCCAGGGTAACGGACTGATACCAGGCTGGAGCTCAAATGAACCGGAGCTCAAAACAGATTAAATAATTTTTTTGTGTGATTATTTCTCTTGCAATTGTGTAATTTTTGTGTAAGTGAGTAGAGCGGCATTGGAGTCTTAAACTTAATCAATAAACATCTTCCTTTAGCGGTCCGCGCTAAAATTATCAAATGTTTGGCGATTATTGCTGTACACAAGCTTTATGTGTAGCATGAACGTAGGCTTCTGAAAAGTGATGCACTCTGGTTGAAGTCTGACTTCCAGCACTAAAAGGCAGAGGACCATCACCTCTCCTTCCTCCCCTATATTATGCTCCCTAGTAATATTCTTTTAATTTGTGTTATTACGTAACTAGAATGATTTGCATAAAGAAAAGAACCAATGATTTTTGATCTGAAAATGTTTAAAATAATCATAACAATAATAATAATAATAAGCCACATGTCGACAAAGACGCGTCGAACGCATGCCTACGGCGGGGCGAGTTCTTCCCTGAAACTGAGGGTTTTATGATGGCAATCCAAGACCAGGTCATTGATACAGCCAACTATCAAAAATTTATAATCCGCCGACCCAACTATAATGATTCCTGTAGACGCTGTCAGAGTGCCTCAGAGACCATCCAGCACATCACAGGTGCATGCAGAGCAATAGCCCAGACAGATTACAAACACCGCTATGATCAAGTCGCCGCCATAGTACACCAGTCTTTAGCATCTCAAACCAAATTGATTACAAATAAAGTGCCGTATTATAAGTATAACCCAGAAGCAGTTTTAAAAAATACAGCATACAAACTATATTGGGATAGAACAATAATCAGAGATAAAATGATCTACAATAATAGGCCTGATATAACTTTCTTAGATAAAGAAAATAAAGTAGTATACATTATAGATATAGCAATATGTAACACACACAACTTAACCCATACATATTCCGAAAAAATAGCAAAATACACAGAGTTATCAATAAAAATCAAAACACAATGGAACGTAACAAACACAAAAATAATCCCTATCGTCTTATCCAAAACCAAAACTCTGTGGAACAGTATAAGCTCACTAAACATTAACCCTTCAATATATTTATTATTACAAAAAACCGTCATTTTAAATACTTGCCGTCTTACAAGAAAGTTCCTCAACACCAGTTATTAGCATCGCACTTGGCTTCGGCCCGTGCTTCTTTGCCCCCCACAGAGGGGAGAATACAAAATGTATAAATAAATAATAAAAATAATAGAATAAATTAACGTGGAATAATTTACTTGTAAATGTATGTGTTTTATATGTTTGTTTTGTTTTTATAAATATAAATTCTTGTTACAGTAACAAATTATTTTACACCTTAACGACAACCTACAAATTTAAATGATACTTCTTCGATCGAAACAAACTCATTATTGTCAAACGCTTTTAAAGTATCAGGTGTACACCATGAATACATAATCGTAATGGAGGGTACATACATACATACAGAGATAGAACAGGGTGTAAATCATTGGCAGAAATGTTTCATGAACTTCCCTGTGGGAAGGAACAGGTTGTAGCGTGTTGAACAAGTTCAGTATTTGAGAATAGAACCGTTATTTTATTTTATCGGCACGGAAATGGGGATTTAAACGTCTTTGAACTTTCGTGAATATTTTAGAGGACAGAAGTACTAAACTTTGTCCTGGAATTGTAAATGTGAATTATTTCTTGAAATGTGCGTTTCAAGATTAGGACAAAATTCAAATATATTTTTGTCTACACAAAATTATTGTAGAACTTAAAATGACTTTAAAATAGACTGACCTCGACTGGGACAAGTTTGCTGAAGAATACTGGCATAAATATTCATATAACAAGCCAGCTCAGCCTTTATGGTTGAACGATGGAAAGGCGGCTGAGCAGCGACGTCGTAAAACACTGCAGCCAGGCGATAGTGTTTTGATCCTGCATCGCTTTGTTCAGCCACTGGATATAGGGCATTGAACAATCTGCAATAGACGGAGACGACAAAAGGAAAGGTGCCTACAGATACATACATTTCGTCACGCCCATTTCTCGTAGAGGTAGGCAGAGACCACATATTTCCATCTGCTACGATCTCGGCATACTTTCCTTGCTTCCTCCACACTTATCACTCTCCTCATACAAAGGTGCTTAGTGACGTGGCGAAGGACATGAAATAATTTATTACTACTATTGTAGGTGCTTTCTTACGGTTCCAATACGTACGAGTATACTCTGACGGTCAGTTTGCTCACAAGCTTGGAGTTTCTCTACCAGATATGCTTCGGAATAAAAAATTCGCCTGAGAGCCAAGGAAACCATAGTTTTTCGAGTGAACGAAAGAGAACAGATAACCTTTGAACTAGACGAGTGCCGGTTCATAGTCTCCCGGCTAAATAAATGGAGTAACGATCTGCGCTGGGTTACTGGCTGGTAACGTCAGAAAATGTTTAAATTTGTTTGAAACACATCTACATGTATAAACAAAAAAAAAACCTTTTTTCTATTGTTGACAAATTGCGTTCACATGAAACCTTGTGTTCTTGAAAGAAAATATATTTTGGTACATTTTTTCCTTATTTTCCTCATCATACATCACACTTTGTTCTAGCAAGTCTGTACTTAATCTCGCACACTGTAAGGTTGTAATCGACAATTTCGTGTAAGTTACTGGGGATAGGAGCGGGCGTTCGTCACGTCTAAATATGATTTATGCAAGTAATTTACTTAAGTACATAGAGACGTTACAGGCCTCGGCAGGCAGGGGATAAATGAAAATGTTCGGGGCTCAGGATCCTTTGTGGTACTCCACAGTGTCGTTCTCTACAATAAATAACAAATTTTCTCACGGCAGTCCTATTTGAGGTCTGCTCAGTTTAATTATTATTATTAATCCGTATTGTTTCAGTGAAATTATCGAATGATATTTGTTTACTTTAATATAAGTTCCATTATTTTGTTCCTGTTAATTTCATTTCAAAGTTAATCTTTGAGACACGTAATAAATAATAAGTAACTCTTTAATCGTTAAAAATAGGCTGAGAAAGTGCACTCAAGAAATTTAATAAAAAAATTTTAATTTTTTTAATAAGTTATCCTATCTTATCAACTTATTAAAAAAAATAAAAATATGTTTATGCATTAATATAAAATAGTTTAACCAACCAAACTTTTGTTTTAAATGTTCAAAATATTTTATTTGCTTTATTTTAAACTATGAATAAATAACAATAGCATATAAAATACTGTTATTCGATACAGATCGAGTTGAGGATTTGAAATGCAATTAAATCATACTTCTGGACGCCATACGTATACAATCTGAGTTTTTGGTTCTTTTCGCTACATTTCGCATACTTTATAATTCATAACAAATGATTAACACTAATAAATTGTCTATGTGAAAATTAAAATTATACTTTAAGCTTTTTTCAAAGCCTATATAAGCCCCCCTGCTAGGAACAGCCCTACCCATTTTTGCAGGAATAGGCATTAAACTACATTCTCGGAATCAGTGTCGAACCCAGACTCGGAATATATACTTGTAGGCTACACGTACATTATACGAAATGCGGGAATCGATCCCGCAACCATTAATTCTGATAGTGATAACTTTAAAACTGAGCAAATCGACTTCAGTGATTTGAATGTAAAATATTAACACTCTCTAAAATATATATATATATATATATATATATATATATATATATATATATATATATATATATATATATATATATATATATAACATTCTTATCTTCAATTCATATACAATGAAGTCTGATCATCCATTTCATATCTTTGATATTGTCAACCTACCAGAACCTTACTAAAATAACGGCTCGTCCACATTGGTATTGTTCTAGAATGTTCTGTATGACAAATTCTAGTGCCTGCTTAAATTGAAGAGGGCAGTAGTGCACTTGAATGCAACACAAAGTTTTCATTAGTGAGACAGCATAATTTTGCACAAAGCGAGTTCAAGGCTAAGCCGTATTCTGTAAGTTATAAGATCATAGCGATAAATTATATAAGAATGAGCGGGATTTAATAAATTCTGTTGTGACAATTATGATCCGTTACGTTTATTAAATATAGTAAGTGAATTTTTGATTTGACATCATAATACCACCATTGGATTACACAATATAATACCATTAATTGAATCAATTTGTTAAATAATTCAATTTATGGTATTATGTTATTGATATTAAATTTCCTTCTACATCTCCATTATTGGTTATAAAATATTATGTGACCATGTCTGTTGGCAACGCCTGGAAGCCAGCCGGTTGGTTATCACTCGATGTGCGAAAACCTTATAATCTAGGAATATCGAAATAGGTAAATTCATGGTAGAACTAATGAGCTAGTTTGACCGGAAAAGTACCGTGCACACAGAATATCGGCGTCAAGTGATAGCTCTTTACTTTGTTACTGCTTTTAGAAATCAAGGCTCCAATTCCTTTCATCATTCTTTATTCTTATCTCCCATCCATTGCTTCTTTTATAACTTATGTTAAATACTTCATCCCCTCCCATTATTCACATTCTTATTCTAAGGTAGGCAACGTATTTGCCTACCTTACTTTAGACTAATGCATAACTAAAAATCTTCTAGTTATGCGTTAGTTCATGTGTATCAGTGCTTTCTTTCTGTAAGGTAATCCACTTGCTCTTATGCCTATTAAAAGTACTTCTTTACTTTCACAAATATGAGAAGAGTTACAGCAGTAAAATTTACATAGGCAGAACTTACTTTTTAATATAAGGTAATATTTTTTTACAAAATGTATTCACTGCTTTAAGTTTATCGCTTGTACTTAATTCTATGACTCATAACGCTCTTCATCCTTAGTCTGGAAAACTCTTCAGTGAGACACGTGACGGCCGTTTGACGTCACCAAGTGCGTACATCGCATAAATTTCCATAGGAATTTATTATGCTAATCGAGTTATTTACTTTGATATTATTTATAGGTTTGACATGCTATTGTCAATTTTCGGCATTCCACATGAGATACGTGATATATGTATTTATTTTTCGTTTATCACTAATATCTTTAGGTAATAATAGTTACCACAATACTGGCAATTCTGTATATCCTTAAAACTATTAAATATTTTATTTTATACCTAAAAATAGATAAAGCCTACAAGTATATATAATATTATTAGTATTTCACTTAGTTGTATCTTTTTTTAAGGACTAGTAAAGTATAAATAAATGTCGCCTAATGAAATGTATTCAACGTTACTTATAGACCAGCAGATATTAGAGCTTGTTTTTAAAGGTTCTTGAGAACACTCCGCATTACAAAAGCAATAAAAGATGGTGAGAGATGGCACATCCCTCCAATCCATAATGACAAATAATCTAGATTCTATAAAAAAGTGATAATGTCTCTTCTCTGCTCCACATTTAGTTCAATTAGACTACTCTTCCTATAAACACCTCAATTAAGGTGACGGTCATTGTTATGCCGTAACAATGATGTAAACTATCAACCCTCCTTGAGATTAATGTTGAAATGGGGACGTACTACGATTACCTTGCAAGTCTCAAGATCTTCCTCAAAGTGTGAGTATGAGAATACAACTTTGGATTTACGATGGTTTCACACGCGATCGTATTTTGGCATGAATTCGGGATGGATTAAATGGTTAGGCAGTAATGGGGAGTAAATGAACTCCCTTTGTATCGTCGGAATAGCCCTGCAGCTACTCTCTGAGTTTGTGACAAATAAAATTGTAATCGTTGGATTTACTTTCACATCCATAAGATTAAGAACTACATACACATTTTTGAAGATAGAAGTATATTTTAATTGAATTTGATAAAAAGTAAAAGTATCAAGTTTCACTTATCTTTCTCATAAAAAATATTTTTTATAAGATAGAAAAGCGAAACTTGTTTTTTGTTATAATTCTATACACCACCGGCCAAAAGTTAGCGACCACCTACAACAAAGTGGGAAAATGAAATAAAACTCAAAATAAAAAACAAGTGTGTAAGTAGTAGTAAAAGTAAAACTGCTGTTAGTTGTATGATTAATATATCTCTCTAAAATTGTGTCGGAATTTTACGCAACAAAATCTGTATACACACAATATTAATATGTGAAGCAAAACTTTGTACACGTTTTAAGCATATTACGCGCATAGCATACCCGTAAAGTATGTATACGCATAAGTATGTCTTTGTATGTCTTTACATATGTATGTTGTAATGTTCAAACTTTAAAATTTAATGAATTACGATTGAATTTATTCGTCCAGTTCAGCGGTATTTCCGAACTGATACGACATTGGCACCTTCAAAAAACAAGCCTACACGTACCCTAAAGGCCGGGAACGTTACCGTAATACGTATGGTGTCGCGAATGTCTATGGGCGGAGTTGATTGCTTTTCCATCAGGTGATAGGCTCGTTTCCATAAAAAAAAAGTTTAACCACTGAGCGACCACTAGAAATAAACAAAAAATTATCAATTAATTCAATTATCCACAGATGAATTCTGTGTTTATATTAAGATTGATTATAACATACATAGTTGGCTTAAGCATGATGCATCACTAAATGTTTTAATGAACATATAGTACTGCAGTATAAAAATGTAGTCGCTGCTTGTTGTGTACGGTGACCGGAATAAAGTTCAGAGACCTATATTCACTTGAACGTCTAATACTGGTGTAAAATTACAAGTGTACGAGGTCGCAGGTCGGTGACATGTCTATTAGTGAAACAAAACAATGAAATATATTTCTTGATATATTACGATCGATAATTTCTACACTTTTTTATTTTTGTTCGTATACACCAGCGTTGTGGGCCTTTGGAACTCATAACTTCGTCGGAAAGACTTGCAATAAGGAGATTCCCTGTATGCAATTGAGTAATAAAAAATGCAGTTTCGATGACTATAGTACAGCGAGTAAGCAGTTAGTTATAGCAACTTGGTTGGCAAGGCTCGGACCTACGATTCGCCTTGTGAGTTCGTTTGTTCCATTGGATTATTGATACGGGGCATTTTCCTAGCACAAGCACTATACGCTTATTTGGAACGCTTAAAAATAAATTTAGTTTATTTTAAAAAAAACATCGCTAGTCTCATTTAAATAAAAATAGTTTGAACAACGTTATTCATAAATACAAACTACTCTTAACTATAGGAATAAATAGGATTAGATATTGAAGTAATTATCAATATACGTCGATAACTTTAAGACCTTTAGTTGGATTGCCTCTTCGCTTACATCATGCAAATATAATATAGTTAATACACAGAACGAGAACAGAGTCTACTTTGCTATTGCAATGATTGGATAGATATTGATAACAAACAGTGATGTCTTTTATACTACATTCTAAAATGACTGCTAGTACATAAATGCAAAGATTGTTTGATGAATAGTTTGATAAACACTTATTGTCTCGAAGGTTGCTCACAGCTAGACGATTATTTTTTGTAATTGTGTGTTGTGATTATTTTAAATATATTTATCTAAATAAGAATAAATTGGAAGTAAATACCGTCTGATCAATTTGGCTATTCAATGGCCTCTCGTGCCACCTAGCCCGATCTTTAGCTAAACATATCATTTTCAGTTACTCTACGCTACGCTAGATCGTCACTTCATTTAGCCGGGGAGCATAAAACTCTACGTTTACTAAGTCGCGGTCTCCACTTCAACAATCGTCGACTTCAACGGTGGTTGATTCTTTTTAATAGCCACTATAGTTTACTAAGTCAAAGAGCGATTATATCGATATCGATGATTTTGGGTCTCTGACGGCGGCGTTCTCTTTCGACTTGTGAAGCAGGATTGTCAATGTCCACGTTTGGCACCATAAGAGAGTACAGGCAAGATGCACTAGTCAAAGTAAAATCTTTATACATACATATCTACATGCATGTATCTTGTAGGGGTAGGCAGAGACCACATATCTCCATCTGCTACGATCTCGACATAATTTCCTTGTTTCCTCCACACTCATTACAACTTTTGTAAGTTTGAATAATAGAATAATAAATGAAGATATAAGAGCGATGTAGAGTAAAAGAAAGTGACAGCATACCTGGTTACGTAGTTTCACTGTAAATTAATTGTTTTAATATTAGCATGTACGTACACTCTTTGTTTCAGATAAGATTTTTTGTGTTGAGGGATTGGGTTATAAATAAAACTGATAAAACCCCAAATACCGAGACTCAGAATAAATATCCGTAGGTCATACTAATATTTCTCCCGATGCGGTAATCGAACCCACAAAACTCGATTGATTTGCGGCGTCAATTACTACGATCAATTCATTTGAATGCTTCATATGAATATTATTTAATAGTAATATATAATAAAATATTACTATTAAATAATATAAATAATAAAAATAATAATTAAAAAGAATTAATAACTGGACACGATATAGGGATTGTGCACTTTTGTTCCCCTGCACGTATTTACTTTGTAGCTTGCTGCGCTTTTTCAATTAACGATATAGAGATTTTCCGCGTCGGTAAGTTTAATCCAAACATACTCGGGGGGAAGGTGTACAAACGTTCGCGGAAATCCAGGGATACATAGATATACTTGTTGAAGTATAAATACGAGTACATTATACAGTACATGAATGCCCAATGCGGACATAAATAAACACACACATACATACACAGTTACACACACATACCTACACCTATTCTTATAACATTTAAGTTAATGATTATTTTTACTTCTTTATTATGAACACTGTTTAAAAGGAAGAAGAGATATCTGTATATGTACAGGCTTTATTGACTCAAGATTACCGATATATTAAAAATATAAGTATATTTCGTATACACTTGGTATAGTCCGCGACTCCTGCGGTGTCGCGGTTGTCTATAGGCGGCGTTGACTGCTTTCCATCAGGCGAAACGCTTGCTCGTTAGCCCTCGTATCCCATAAAAAGAAAAAAAAAAGCTATTGCCTACCAAGTCAATGGTGGTGGATTCAATCCCTGCATCGGATTAAATATATGTAGAACCTACAGCTATTTATTCCGAATAATGATGATGAGCCAACTTTAATCGTGGTGGGTGGGTTAACATCCATTCCTCAAGGTGTGACAAGGCCTGTACTCAGTAGTGGAATATATATGGGCTAAAGCAGAAAATATATGTACCAATTGTAGTTTTTTTATACGCCTTTCATATCTCTTCAATTGGTTTAATTTATTACATTTAAATAAGCATTCTTAGGGCTTCTAATGGAGTCAACTACACAGCGCAAGCATTTCGACAAAGGAACAGGTTTTGAAATAAAGCGAATGCCATCTGTCCTTCTCAAGGCAACTGCGAAACCAGTTTTAAGTAGCTTATAGAAATAGTGTATATGTTTAAATTTAGGCGTAAAAAGTCAACCATTAAAAAACAGAAAAGTGATGAAGTAAATAAAAATATTGAATATTTATTTACTTTATTACATTTGTGTTTAAAAAATTATAAATAACTTTCGAACATTTTTGTTGTGTAATAAAGATATCGTTGTCATTTACGTCCCACAGCCGGGGACGGGTCTCGTTGTTTCTTGATAAATGAACTGAATCCACCACGCTCAAATCCAGGTTTGGATATACCTGTAGGCCATCTTATCCCGTTATCCCGATGCGAAAATAACGCGTGATAATTCACAACGAAATATTTTCAGTTTATATTTTTTTATCATGATTGTATTTATTTCAATGTAGTGTATGTAATGCTAAGTGGAGCGTAGTGAAGTTGTGTGGAAGAAGGAGTAAGAGCAGCAATAGCTCAGTTGGTAAGCCATTTAATCGTGGCTAAATTGGAGAACACTTGTTAATCGAAAATCTCGTAATTAACACAATTTAATGCAAATAAAGAAATTTATTATCTCCTTTTTTATTTATCCTTCTATTTATATATATTTTATCCTCCTAAAAACATTATTTTATAAATTATGATTATTATTAAGGACTGCTTAATATCTAAGGTTGTGATTTCCTATTGGACACTATTGATTTGAGGTATATTTTCCTAGCTCATCTTTATTAGCTTAGAATAATTAACGAGATTTATAGTAAACACAAAAAATTGGTAATATTATTTTTATAAAGAAAATATTTTATTATATTATTCATAAGTGTACGTATTTACGCAGCTACGTGCGCATTTAAGTTCGTGTTCCTCATTAATGTATGTACATACATACATACATATGTATCTCTCGCCATCTTGTCAGCATCAAAATAATCACACACTTTGACCGCAAACAATTTAAGTTCCGAGAGAGGTATGGGCTGACATACTGGACCATTTTATAGCACACGTGTCGCACGTAATTTTTAATGAGTTTCATTTAAAGGCTCATGCAGAATCTCTTATCTATATAAAGAATCTCAAACTCTGTTGCAGTCGAAAACAAAGACGATATCATTCCGTACAAAGTCCTTCGTCAAAGTACCATCAAAGTTGAATCAACTGACTTTAATGTTAGCCCATATAAACAGAGGAACAGATAAA
The DNA here is from genome assembly GCA_031353405.1 of Baronia brevicornis. NCBI lineage: Eukaryota > Metazoa > Arthropoda > Insecta > Lepidoptera > Papilionidae > Baronia > Baronia brevicornis. Next base: position 239,365 of record JASFAT010004591.1, read on the forward strand.
CATATTAAAAGCATTTTTTTTATTACAATAAAATGCAAATAATTTCAATTAACAATCAAACAAAGAACAGCTTGCGGCAGTCCAATGCTAGATATAGACCTCCCACAAGAAGCGCCACCTAGCCCAATCTTTAGCTTCTTGCATCCAGTTTCTGCCAGCCGCCCTGCGCAGATTGTCGCACCATCAAGCCGGGGGCGTTCCACACTACGTTTGCCGAGACCCGGTCTCCTTCCACTCAAGCACTCGTCTGTTCCAACAGTTGTCGGATCTCCAACAAACGTGACCAGCCCATTGCCACTTTAGTTTGCTAATTCGAAAGACTATGTTGGTGACTTTAGTTCTCTGCCAGATTTGTACATTCCGAATCAAATCTATCAGAGAAACTCCGGGCATAGCTCTCTCCATAGCTCTCTAAGCGACTCTGAGCTTGTGAAGCAGACGGACTGTCAGCGTCCACGTGTCTTCAGGTACGGGCGATGAGAAGACCTGAACAATTTTTCTAAATGCTGCCCAGCGTAGCTGAATCGTTCTTAGCAAAAAATTTAGTTAACCTTTTTAAAAATCGTCTTATAAGATCAACCTTATATATAATATATCTTTATTAAATTTTGTATTCACGTATTTTTTGTTTTAGACATTAAAAATATTACTCATTATATATACATTAAAATATTTATATAAATGAACTAAGCCTTTACAGAATCACTCAACATTAGCGCCAAGAAACCTGACTCTCTTTTTAATTTCTCTCGAAGAGTCTCGGTTTCAATTTCCTTGACGGAATGGCGTCGGATGGTAATGATCTACGACTGGCTCGTATCTCGTCCGCCATTTTATTTGCAGTTGTTTGCTCGAGCCTCACTTTGCATACGTCTCATTTTTGCCGTTTATATTTGTTGCGTAATTGCATACATGCCTTGAAATTTGATTTATTATATATTTTAAAATTGTTTAAACGAAAACGAAAATCTAAATGGTGAAGTTACCACTTTCAAAGTCAATGGGTCGCGGGTTCAATTATCGAATCAAGATAAATATATGCTTGGCCTTGGATTTCTAGTGGTTATTCCGAGTCTGGGAATTCCACCAATCTGCCATTGACAAGTATGGTGGGCAAGTATGGTGGGTGAATATATATATTTCGGCCTATGGGCAATAAAAAAAATCGAAAATTATTTATATAATATTTTTTTCAGTAGACAACAATAAATATTCGGATCTGTAAAATGGATTCTTTATTTGTAAAATATATATTTAAAAACATACCATAATCATCTTTAATACTTCTAATAAGCCTAGTGTAAAACTTTGTTTTCATATTTTCACACAAGGACGCTTATTTCATTTTTACAATAGACACTATAAACTAAGACCTGCCTTGTGCTTAACTCATTAGTTTTCTATAGTCGCAGAAATCTGTCACCAAAATTCGATAACAACTTTTGTAAAGAATATGTATTATTAAAACAGAAGCGTAATGCTTTGTTCAAGTTATACATTTAACGATTATAATTTGAATCATTTATATTATTGTCAGCCGTTGCCGTGACGTTTTCAGTCATAAATTACGTTAATTTTGGAAGGAGATCAAGCAAATCTTAGGTGATGATGGATGTTCATGCTTCTTATAAAAATATGTATACCTTAATATGTATATAGCGTCATAATATGATTTGTTTTTAAGTTTTCTCTCTATTTTTTTGTTTATAGCATATCAATAGAAATTTAATTTTAAAGCTTATGTGTATACATATATATGTATATATATATATATATATATATATATATATATATATATATATATATATATATATATATATATATATATATATATATATATATATATATTTGATCCTAGCACAAACGCTTTTAGCTTTTTGGCGAGGTTAACAAGAATTTTCGAAAAAAATGTATATGCAATTTTATACAAATTAAATGTGTATTAACATACATTATATAAAGTAACAAAGTCACGTTACTTGTAATATTATACTTTCACAAGGTTGACGAGTAATTGTTTCGCAATTCATTGGATTAATACACTCCCTTAATTCTAAACATATAAATTATAACTGCGTTTACTTTAATCAATATTACTTAGTCATGTCTGAATTTTAAATTGTATTTTTTTGAAATTCTATTATGTTTTATAGTTTTATTAAACGGGAATTCCTTTTTTCTCTATTTATTAATATTATATATTAGAGCCTTTGTTTTATGCTTTCAGGAAATTCAAAGTATTTGTTTTTAGAAATTTACTATCAACGGAATAATTTCAGTATTTTCCGGTATAAAATAGGGGCACTCCATTACTTCCCATAGACTTCGTACGTGTCAATTATGAGAGTAAACACCAGTAGATGGGCAGCAGCTTCTACAGGAGTAATAAAAAACAATTTACGATCCCCAATCCGCCTGCCAAGCGTAGAAAATATGGCATTATATATATATATATATATATATATATATATATATATATATATATATATATATATATATATATATATATATATATATACAGTTGTGGTCATATAATTAAGAACGATTTGAAGTTCTAGAAGATTTCATTTAAATAATGTCATACCCAGAAATGTGTACCTTCTGAGAAGCAACCAGTCATGTTATAAAATAGCCACATTAATAGAGCAACGTGGCTTAGGAATAATGAATACAATTGTCAACTATTTTTTCTAAGATTTAATTTATTTTACCAAAGTAACACATTCAAATAGTACTGAAGCTGGACAAATAATTAAGAACGATTTATTAAACTGAACGGAAATTGTTTTGTATGACATTTACATTTAAAAAATCACAATAATATGTAGCGCGAAAAATTTAACAAGCAATTTAATACATTTTTAACTTAAAATTAATAGTTAATAGCATGTCCACGGCTTTTAATTACTGCTTTACACCGACGAGTCATTGACTCTATTAATTTTTAACATTTCGCAAGAGAAATAGAGTTCCATTGTTCTAAAAAAACGTCGTACAGCTCTCTTAAATTCCCACACTGTGAATTTGAAACCTTTTTCTTTACTTCAAACCACAGATTCTCTATTGGGTTTAGATCTGGGCTGTTAGCTGGCCAGTCTAAGACAGAAACTGATTGCGCTGTAAGAAATTCCTTTACGGTGCGTGCAGTGTGCTTTCGATCATTGTCAGTGATCGGAATGTACGCACAATAACCGGAACTTCTTACAGCGCAATCAGTTTCTGTCTTAGACTGGCCAGCTAACAGCCCAGATCTAAACCCAATAGAGAATCTGTGGTTTGAAGTAAAGAAAAAGGTTTCAAATTCACAGTGTGGGAATTTAAGAGAGCTGTACGACGTTTTTTTAGAACAATGGAACTCTATTTCTCTTGCGAAATGTTAAAAATAATAGAGTCAATGACTCGTCGGTGTAAAGCAGTAATTAAAAGCCGTGGACATGCTATTAACTATTAATTTTAAGTTAAAAATGTATTAAATTGCTTGTTAAATTTTTCGCGCTACATATTATTGTGATTTTTTAAATGTAAATGTCATACAAAACAATTTCCGTTCAGTTTAATAAATCGTTCTTAATTATTTGTCCAGCTTCAGTACTATTTGAATGTGTTACTTTGGTAAAATAAATTAAATCTTAGAAAAAATAGTTGACAATTGTATTCATTATTCCTAAGCCACGTTGCTCTATTAATGTGGCTATTTTATAACATGACTGGTTGCTTCTCAGAAGGTACACATTTCTGGGTATGACATTATTTAAATGAAATCTTCTAGAACTTCAAATCGTTCTTAATTATATGACCACAACTGTATATATATATATATATATATATATATATATATATATATATATATATATATATATATATATATATATATATATATATAATGCCATATTTTCTACGCTTGGCAGGCGGATTGGGGATCGTAAATTGTTTTTTATTACTCCTGTAGAAGCTGCTGCCCATCTACTGGTGTTTACTCTCATAATTGACACGTACGAAGTCTATGGGAAGTAATGGAGTGCCCCTATTTTATACCGGAAAATACTGAAATTATTCCGTTGATAGTAAATTTCTAAAAACAAATACTTTGAATTTCCTGAAAGCATAAAACAAAGGCTCTAATATATAATAAATAGAGAAAAAAAAGGAATTCCCGTTTAATAAAACTACAAAACATAATAGAATTTCAAAAAAATACAATTTAAAATTCAGACATGACTAAGTAATATTGATTAAAGTAAACGCAGTTATAATTTATATGTTTAGAATTAAGGGAGTGTATTAATCCAATGAATTGCGAAACAATTACTCGTCAACCTTGTGAAAGTATAATATTACAAGTAACGTGACTTTGTTACTTTATATAATGTATGTTAATACACATTTAATTTGTATAAAATTGCATATACATTTTTTTGGAAAATTATTGTTAACCTCGCCAAAAAAGCTAATAGCGTTTGTGCTAGGATCAAATATATATATATATATATATATATATATATATATATATATATATATATATATATATATATATATATATATATATATATATATATATATACATATATATGTATATACACATAAGCTTTAAAATTAAATTTCTATTGATATGCTATAAACAAAAAAATAGAGAGAAAACTTAAAAACAAATCATATTATGACGCTATATACATATTAAGGTATACATATTTTTATAAGAAGCATGAACATCCATCATCACCTAAGATTTGCTTGATCTCCTTCCAAAATTAACGTAATTTATGACTGAAAACGTCACGGCAACGGCTGACAATAATATAAATGATTCAAATTATAATCGTTAAATGTATAACTTGAACAAAGCATTACGCTTCTGTTTTAATAATACATATTCTTTACAAAAGTTGTTATCGAATTTTGGTGACAGATTTCTGCGACTATAGAAAACTAATGAGTTAAGCACAAGGCAGGTCTTAGTTTATAGTGTCTATTGTAAAAATGAAATAAGCGTCCTTGTGTGAAAATATGAAAACAAAGTTTTACACTAGGCTTATTAGAAGTATTAAAGATGATTATGGTATGTTTTTAAATATATATTTTACAAATAAAGAATCCATTTTACAGATCCGAATATTTATTGTTGTCTACTGAAAAAAATATTATATAAATAATTTTCGATTTTTTTTATTGCCCATAGGCCGAAATATATATATTCACCCACCATACTTGCCCACCATACTTGTCAATGGCAGATTGGTGGAATTCCCAGACTCGGAATAACCACTAGAAATCCAAGGCCAAGCATATATTTATCTTGATTCGATAATTGAACCCGCGACCCATTGACTTTGAAAGTGGTAACTTCACCATTTAGATTTTCGTTTTCGTTTAAACAATTTTAAAATATATAATAAATCAAATTTCAAGGCATGTATGCAATTACGCAACAAATATAAACGGCAAAAATGAGACGTATGCAAAGTGAGGCTCGAGCAAACAACTGCAAATAAAATGGCGGACGAGATACGAGCCAGTCGTAGATCATTACCATCCGACGCCATTCCGTCAAGGAAATTGAAACCGAGACTCTTCGAGAGAAATTAAAAAGAGAGTCAGGTTTCTTGGCGCTAATGTTGAGTGATTCTGTAAAGGCTTAGTTCATTTATATAAATATTTTAATGTATATATAATGAGTAATATTTTTAATGTCTAAAACAAAAAATACGTGAATACAAAATTTAATAAAGATATATTATATATAAGGTTGATCTTATAAGACGATTTTTAAAAAGGTTAACTAAATTTTTTGCTAAGAACGATTCAGCTACGCTGGGCAGCATTTAGAAAAATTGTTCAGGTCTTCTCATCGCCCGTACCTGAAGACACGTGGACGCTGACAGTCCGTCTGCTTCACAAGCTCAGAGTCGCTTAGAGAGCTATGGAGAGAGCTATGCCCGGAGTTTCTCTGATAGATTTGATTCGGAATGTACAAATCTGGCAGAGAACTAAAGTCACCAACATAGTCTTTCGAATTAGCAAACTAAAGTGGCAATGGGCTGGTCACGTTTGTTGGAGATCCGACAACTGTTGGAACAGACGAGTGCTTGAGTGGAAGGAGACCGGGTCTCGGCAAACGTAGTGTGGAACGCCCCCGGCTTGATGGTGCGACAATCTGCGCAGGGCGGCTGGCAGAAACTGGATGCAAGAAGCTAAAGATTGGGCTAGGTGGCGCTTCTTGTGGGAGGTCTATATCTAGCATTGGACTGCCGCAAGCTGTTTCTTGTTTGATTGTTAATTGAAATTATTTGCATTTTATTGTAATAAAAAAAATGCTTTTAATATGTTTATCTGTTCCTCTGTTTATATGGGCTAACATTAAAGTCAGTTGATTCAACTTTGATGGTACTTTGACGAAGGACTTTGTACGGAATGATATCGTCTTTGTTTTCGACTGCAACAGAGTTTGAGATTCTTTATATAGATAAGAGATTCTGCATGAGCCTTTAAATGAAACTCATTAAAAATTACGTGCGACACGTGTGCTATAAAATGGTCCAGTATGTCAGCCCATACCTCTCTCGGAACTTAAATTGTTTGCGGTCAAAGTGTGTGATTATTTTGATGCTGACAAGATGGCGAGAGATACATATGTATGTATGTATGTACATACATTAATGAGGAACACGAACTTAAATGCGCACGTAGCTGCGTAAATACGTACACTTATGAATAATATAATAAAATATTTTCTTTATAAAAATAATATTACCAATTTTTTGTGTTTACTATAAATCTCGTTAATTATTCTAAGCTAATAAAGATGAGCTAGGAAAATATACCTCAAATCAATAGTGTCCAATAGGAAATCACAACCTTAGATATTAAGCAGTCCTTAATAATAATCATAATTTATAAAATAATGTTTTTAGGAGGATAAAATATATATAAATAGAAGGATAAATAAAAAAGGAGATAATAAATTTCTTTATTTGCATTAAATTGTGTTAATTACGAGATTTTCGATTAACAAGTGTTCTCCAATTTAGCCACGATTAAATGGCTTACCAACTGAGCTATTGCTGCTCTTACTCCTTCTTCCACACAACTTCACTACGCTCCACTTAGCATTACATACACTACATTGAAATAAATACAATCATGATAAAAAAATATAAACTGAAAATATTTCGTTGTGAATTATCACGCGTTATTTTCGCATCGGGATAACGGGATAAGATGGCCTACAGGTATATCCAAACCTGGATTTGAGCGTGGTGGATTCAGTTCATTTATCAAGAAACAACGAGACCCGTCCCCGGCTGTGGGACGTAAATGACAACGATATCTTTATTACACAACAAAAATGTTCGAAAGTTATTTATAATTTTTTAAACACAAATGTAATAAAGTAAATAAATATTCAATATTTTTATTTACTTCATCACTTTTCTGTTTTTTAATGGTTGACTTTTTACGCCTAAATTTAAACATATACACTATTTCTATAAGCTACTTAAAACTGGTTTCGCAGTTGCCTTGAGAAGGACAGATGGCATTCGCTTTATTTCAAAACCTGTTCCTTTGTCGAAATGCTTGCGCTGTGTAGTTGACTCCATTAGAAGCCCTAAGAATGCTTATTTAAATGTAATAAATTAAACCAATTGAAGAGATATGAAAGGCGTATAAAAAAACTACAATTGGTACATATATTTTCTGCTTTAGCCCATATATATTCCACTACTGAGTACAGGCCTTGTCACACCTTGAGGAATGGATGTTAACCCACCCACCACGATTAAAGTTGGCTCATCATCATTATTCGGAATAAATAGCTGTAGGTTCTACATATATTTAATCCGATGCAGGGATTGAATCCACCACCATTGACTTGGTAGGCAATAGCTTTTTTTTTTCTTTTTATGGGATACGAGGGCTAACGAGCAAGCGTTTCGCCTGATGGAAAGCAGTCAACGCCGCCTATAGACAACCGCGACACCGCAGGAGTCGCGGACTATACCAAGTGTATACGAAATATACTTATATTTTTAATATATCGGTAATCTTGAGTCAATAAAGCCTGTACATATACAGATATCTCTTCTTCCTTTTAAACAGTGTTCATAATAAAGAAGTAAAAATAATCATTAACTTAAATGTTATAAGAATAGGTGTAGGTATGTGTGTGTAACTGTGTATGTATGTGTGTGTTTATTTATGTCCGCATTGGGCATTCATGTACTGTATAATGTACTCGTATTTATACTTCAACAAGTATATCTATGTATCCCTGGATTTCCGCGAACGTTTGTACACCTTCCCCCCGAGTATGTTTGGATTAAACTTACCGACGCGGAAAATCTCTATATCGTTAATTGAAAAAGCGCAGCAAGCTACAAAGTAAATACGTGCAGGGGAACAAAAGTGCACAATCCCTATATCGTGTCCAGTTATTAATTCTTTTTAATTATTATTTTTATTATTTATATTATTTAATAGTAATATTTTATTATATATTACTATTAAATAATATTCATATGAAGCATTCAAATGAATTGATCGTAGTAATTGACGCCGCAAATCAATCGAGTTTTGTGGGTTCGATTACCGCATCGGGAGAAATATTAGTATGACCTACGGATATTTATTCTGAGTCTCGGTATTTGGGGTTTTATCAGTTTTATTTATAACCCAATCCCTCAACACAAAAAATCTTATCTGAAACAAAGAGTGTACGTACATGCTAATATTAAAACAATTAATTTACAGTGAAACTACGTAACAAGGTATGCTGTCACTTTCTTTTACTCTACATCGCTCTTATATCTTCATTTATTATTCTATTATTCAAACTTACAAAAGTTGTAATGAGTGTGGAGGGAACAAGGAAATTATGTCGAGATCGTAGCAGATGGAGATATGTAGTCTCTGCCTACCCCTACAAGATACATGCATGTAGATATGTATGTATAAAGATTTTACTTTGACTAGTGCATCTTGCCTGTACTCTCTTATGGTGCCAAACGTGGACATTGACAATCCTGCTTCACAAGTCGAAAGAGAACGCCGCCGTCAGAGACCCAAAATCATCGATATCGATATAATCGCTCTTTGACTTAGTAAACTATAGTGGCTATTAAAAAGAATCAACCACCGTTGAAGTCGACGATTGTTGAAGTGGAGACCGCGACTTAGTAAACGTAGAGTTTTATGCTCCCCGGCTAAATGAAGTGACGATCTAGCGTAGCGTAGAGTAACTGAAAATGATATGTTTAGCTAAAGATCGGTCTAGGTGGCACGAGAGGCCATTGAATAGCCAAATTGATCAGACGGTGTTTACTTCCAATTTATTCTTATTTAGATAAATATATTTAAAATAATCACAACACACAATTACAAAAAATAATCGTCTAGCTGTGAGCAACCTTCGAGACAATAAGTGTTT
>JASFAT010002937.1:0-11915 GCA_031353405.1 Baronia brevicornis
GAATATAGATACACGCCGTATTGTTCGGCAATTTTAATTTAGCTGTGACCGGCAAATATCTTTAATGTAATGTGTGCATAAAAAATAAATAGAAAGTTTTAAGTGAATTTGGATTTTCTTTAACGTCAAACTCGAAACATGAATACGTCCTCAGCCTCATTAATTACTTATCTCTACATTGGCATCGCCACAAGATTCTCCAAAAAATCGAACTCTGACAAACTCGTAATAATGACAGATAAGTGAGGCTCCTGGCTTTTCCCATCCGCACATTGTTTAAACACCGCTCTGGGCCGAAAGTGATTGATACGCAGTAAACGTGTTAAACGCAAACAAGATATTAGTGGTAGAGATGGTAGCTTAGCTACCGCGCTTTGTCCGGTGAGTGGTTGAGTTCCGGAGGCCCAACCCCCCTTCCCTCTCCTCCTCTCTCTCCCCATCCCTTCCTCCCATAATATAATAACATAATCCTTAAAGGCTGGCAACGCTTCTGAACTGCCTATGGTACTGCGGTAGCAAGGTACTGTAGTGATACATTCATAAATGTATCACTTATGCATTAAAACCTTTTATATTATATTACTTTTTTATGACACTCATATGATTTTCAACAAATTTGTTGAAAATGACGGCGACGTGGTTCGCCACCCGTCACGTCCTGATTCTCATGATGGTGAGAAGTGACCAATTGAGAGCCGTTTCGCTGCGATGAATACTAGCGGATGAAGCTCTGTGGTGTCTGCCAACCCCTGCGGGGGATAGGCGTGGATATATAAAGTATTATATATATATATATATATATATATATATATATATATATATATATATATATATATATATATATATATATATATATACATATATATATATATAACGTAACTTAACTTGCAAGTCCGCGTTCACGTAACGAGCTTAGGCGCGGTAACTGCGCGTTTATAATTTTGTTAACGCGTGGCTACCTAATTGATTTACACTTTTATCACTTCACATTCAGATTATTGTCTATAAATATGTTTGTATATCACTTCCTGGGCCCATAACCTGTAGGATTATTGTTAAGAAAGGCGGTTAATGGAGTCAGGTGTTATGTGAAATCCATTACTATGTCGACACTTAGAATTTTTACTTAGCTAAGATCGGCGACAAGCAAACAAAAAATAATAATGTGTGTTTTTTATACTGGAAGATGTGGATTTATGGGGAACTTGAACTAAATCTTACCGAAAAATGGCAGTCAGCAACTCTCCATCTCCCAACGACTATCAAAAACACCAAAGACACACTGCTACTTTTCCACCTTGCACACGACATGTGTTTCGCCTTAAAAAGATTAAAAAGAGGCATCATAGTAATAGATAAAATATATATATACATAATAGAAAAAATAGTAAACGCCTAGTAGATTTCCTCGAAATAAATCACTTACTGACTACGTGACTTAAGTGTATTATATTCTAATTTAAGTGTAAGTATTATAAAATAAGTTAAGAAAAAAAATATCTCAAAGCAACTCTTCTGCAATGCTTGTGGCATTGCGGGCATCTATGTGCCGTATAGTTTGTCTTCCATCAGGTGTCACGCCCGCTCGTGTGCCTTCTTATCCCATAAAAAACATGTTATCTCGTTTTCTGTAACTAATGGGTCTGTAAATAACCGGGACTGGCCTAGATATCTTTTTTTGAGCTGGATGCCTGGGAGACGGTGAGCGCTACAGTTGCATCGATCGTGCAGTACAACTGACGGCTGTATAGGGATACTGTCAAGAGTGAATATAATATGATATTGGATAGTCAATTTGAACATATATTCATAATACATTTGCAATATACGTAGATGATAAATGAAGTCAGGCGTTACTTTGCGGAAATTCATTTGTATGTGGACAGTCAGAAATTTAACTTAGCTAAGATCCGCGACAAGCATGTTAGTCGCGGATCTTAGCTAAGTAAAAATACTGACTGTCCACATAATATTCGCGGAGTCATGAGTGATACAGTCCTAAAGAACACAGCACACAGCTGGCTACATTTTAGCAATAGGGTTACTTATGTAATAATGAAATATTATAAAATTGAACAGATAAAATTAATTAAAAAAAGAAGAATAACAAAAAAATATTATGAAACATTTTAGTGATATATTTATTGAAATATTTATGAAACATCTTTATTTACAGAAAGTTAACGCTAAAATGAAAACCTAAATAGATATTAAATTTAACATAAAAAAAGAAGAGAGAGAAATTAAAATCTAAAACGTACTACCAAAATGGTTCTTGCTCAGCGTAAGCCAGGCGTTCTATTGCAGCACCTGGCGCTGGTTTTCAGCTAGAAACAATGTAGTCAGATCGTGGAACACAGTGATTAAATTGGTTAGAATACTTAACATACATAATATACTCTTATATAAAAACTAACCGCCTGAGGCAAAATACTTTTAAATTTCTGACAAAATCGTATATGATCACTAAAAGACGTTTCAACGTTGTACAAAATTTTCTATTGGTCGAATAGCTGTGAGACTCAGACCCTTCGACGCAATATTTTTAGGATAATAATTCTTTATTTGCCTAATGTGACGTGTAACAAGATGAAAAAAGACGTTTAAAAGCTCCATCACATTGTCATTTATGGCGTACAAATTTCATTATTTATTACATACATAGAGAACTAAATACATAAGTCGCTTATGGTTACAATGCATTAAATTATTAATAAACTGTTACATTGTCACCTAAAGTCATGATGGCAGTTGGAGATATCGAAAAAATGCCGAAATCGAGCATCTGGTAGCCCAACCTAATATAATAGGAGTGACTAAGGCTCACCGACTTCGTTGGCTGGGCCACGTGGAGAGGATGGGGGAGGATCGCGCAGTCAAGAGAGCGTATGTGGGTCGCCCAACTGGACGACGTCCTGTGGGGCGCCCCAGGTACCTCTGGAGAGACATGATTGAAGATGACTTGCGCAACCTTCAAGTCTGTAACTGGCAGGAGGTGGCGTAGGATCCATTTTGGGTCGCTGCGCCAACAAAGTTAGTTAGTTTACATTGTCATTAAAATTATAATTGATTTATCTATTATATACGTTCGATCCAACATTTAAAGCAAAAATGTCCTTATAAATATTGCCATCTGTTAGCCATTCATATAATCTTTTTTAAATAATCTTGTGTTCAATTGTTTTAATTAGTGAGGTATATTGTTGTAGATGCGAACACACATGAACAGGCAGCTTTTGATATATTTACTCAGCTGGTGATCATCCGTCACTGATCTTTGGGGATCACGCCGGTGACAACCAACTGTTTTAAATAGTTAAATCATTAATTAGTCATTAGCTGTTTTAAATAATTCTTTATGCCTAGGTTAGTGAATAAAAAAACATATATTAATTGTATTATTTTTATGGTGTAACAGCACAATGTGCAGCTCATTTATTTCAATTTTTTTTACATGTGTCATTAAATAAATGAGTTGTCACTTTTTTACATCGATTTATACACATAATAATAAAATTAAATCAGTTAAATTTTACTAGGACACAAATCCACCACAACTAATAGACATAAAGTCTTCATAAGAATAGTAAATTGGATATCCGTACGCATACTTAAAAGTAGTGTAGTTTTTTTCATTTTTATAGTATGCAAGTCACGAAGAGGTGGTAGCATTTTACGGTATTAATTCTTAACACGGTGCGTGCAGGGATTTAGTCCCAATTCGGTTTCCCTTCTTTTATTTCCCTGCTATTGTTGTAACCTGTAAATTCTGAAACAGGCTGTGCTGGCGCGCTCAAAGCACTATAAGAATGTTTGTAAAACTATACCGAGAAAAAAGAAAAAAATAATAATTTAAAATAATAATAATAAATGAAAAGAAATTAATCTCAGTAATTATATAAAAACGGAGAGCTATTTTATTAGTCTCGATAAAACTCAAAATCGGCTTGAACGATTTCAATATATATATTTTTTAGTTTGTTTGTCATAATACAGGGAATGTTAAGGAATAAAAAAAATATAAGGAAAACGTGAAAAAGAATTTGAAAAATGAAAAATTATTTTACTTCCAATTGCTTTCAATAGATGGCGTTCGTGACGGCTTTATCGTCCAACGGACGTGTTGTTATACAAAACTGTTTTGTGCGATTTTGAAAAGTATTGCATACCTAAGTACTAACATACCAGGATAAAATAAGCCTACCAGAATATATCATTTTCGTTAATTTGAATTAAATAAATTGTAGGTGAAACGAAGTGCAACAAAAAGGCAAACGAGCAGGCGTGTCGCCTGATGGAAAGCAATCAACGCCGCAACTAAGAAGTTTCTTCTTACTGTACCGGTTTTATTTCTTTCGCGGTATTGGTAAATAAACTTTGGAACGGACTTCCCCTTCACACAATAAAACTATATACACACACAGGAAAGCATAAAACAACTTGATATATACATTTTATAAAAATATATACTATATTTAAATACACCCAAATATGGGAGGGTGTTGGGCCTCCAGAACTCAGCCGTTTACCGTACGAAGCGCGGTAGGTAAGCTACCACCACTCAGACGCCGGTTTTATGCGGGAGTGTGGTACTCCCTCGGGAGAGCCGGCCCATTCATGCTACAGACAAATAATATGCCATTCTTGGCAAAGTATCCGTCTGCAGCGTGGCTCTATCACTATTAAAATGCTACGATGAATGTGAGAGGATGGATGGATGGAAAGATGGATGAGTGTGGAGGAGGCAAGGAGGGTGTGCCGGGATCCTAGCGGATAGATATCTGTGGTCTCTGCCTACCCCTACAGAAAACGGGCGTGACAATATGTATGTATGCATGTATATTTCATCCAGGCCCTAAACTATACTTAATCTATGGTTAGTTTTATTTATTTTCAGTTAAAAATTACAATTCACAACATTAATTAATATACAATATTAATTTGTCTGCACACTCGGCGTCTTCAACACGTAACTAACTACATTTTAATATCCATTGACAGCTCTGCCATTTGCATTCCCGAGAGAGGAAATAAGCAGACGATGATCAAATTGTGAATCGTATTCGTGCAAAAACTGGCTGTGTAGCTTTTTATCGGAAATTTTGCAATCATGCATAAATTACATTTTTTTTTATGTTTTACAGCTCATAATTTTTTTAATGGGACAAAAAGGGTTCGCCTTTGAGAGGTGTGTCACTTGATGGAAAGCATTCAACGTCACCCATTGGCATTTGTAACACCATAAGCATTGCAAATGCATTGCAGGTCTTTGTTAGATAGATAAATTCATTTCTTTCTGCCTAAACGTACACACATATTAGATCATAAGTACATGAGAATATATTAAATAATACATATTAATAGATAGATACATTCTTTATTGTCCACCAAAAACAAAGTTATACAATTATTGATTGTAAATACATTAATTCATAGTAAATAAATAAAATTATAATTTATAATACTACCTTAAATGCCGCCCATAGACATGGTAGAAGTAATGCCGAACTTTAGGCTTGTTTTTTGAAGGTTCCAATGCCGTATCGGTTCGGAAACACGGCTGAAGGTAGCTGGTTCCACGAGAAAGAAGTGGAAAGAAGTTTCTGGAAAAACGCACCGTACTGGATCGCCACTCATCCAGATGTTGGGATGAAACTTCCTTGTGGCGAGTTGTGCTGTAGTTCTGATCGGACTAGTAATGTTTTGTTAGTAGTAGATTTCTTGTTACCCATTCCAACTTAGCTAATTATTTTTGTACTAGTGAAATTATGGACATGCGCCCGTGCTCAGCAGTGGGTCATATATGGAATGTGAAAATAAAAATATGGTTCACATGAATCGTCCGATGGTAGAACTAATATTACATAGCGCTCCAATTAAGCTATTTCTACTTAAGTATTATATCCCACAACTTCTAGGCTCCTATCCCGAGAACTGACCTTAGATGATTCAAAATAGGTTTCATTTTAATATAATTTTTTTTATAGGAAAGGAAGGCAAACGAGCAGGCGTCCACCTGATGGAAAGCAATCAACGTCGCCCATAGACTTCCACAGCGCCATAAGCAGTGCGGAAGCGTTGCCGACCTTTAAGGAAAGTGACATTATGGGAATGGGATGGTGAGGGGGAGGAAGAATGGGAGGGCAGTCCGCTCACCGTACAAAGCGCGGTAACTAAGCTACCACTCAGACGCCGGTTTTTTGCGGGAGTGTGATACTTCCGCAGGCGAGCCGGCCCATTCATGCTACAGACAAATAATATGCCATTCTTGACAAAGTATTTGTCTGCAGCTTGGCTCTAGCACTAAAAAGTTTGAAATGTTTTTAACGATTAGTTTATTTTTATTTTATATGTACATATATTATTTGTTTGTCTGTACTTCTCTGTGGACTTTCGAATAAAGTTTTTTTTTCTTTCGTCCCTATCAACTGAACGGTTGGCAGTCATGTACCGTGCGATTTAGTTGGAGTTTCCTGCCACGAAACTAGCAAATGTTCGAATTTACCACCTGCGGTTTTCCCAAATGAATACGACGTAGGGGCTTTCGAGAGACGAGCGTGTGTATTCACACTAGGTCGACAACGCATCAGAGGTGCTTCCGGCGTTGTGGTTATTTGTGATCGTCGGCGACTACCAGGTGAACCGCATAGTCATTTGCCTGCTTCGTATAAAAATAATTTATGTATAATGAAATGGAATTTGCATTTACACAAACGTAGTATGGGACGCCCTCCGATTAGATGATAGATATACCTCCGATTAGATGATACTAGCTGACCCGGCTAACTTCGTACCGCCTTCAGAATCAATAAATAAAAAAGCTGAACGAAAATTGCAGAATGTTTCAACTTTAGTAAAAAATGTTTTTAAAACTAAACAGGAACAAAACGAAATCATAATCAATAAAAAAATGCTCGATATGAATTAGGTTTTATTATTATTTTTAATTACACATGATGTTGCTTGAAAAATTGTTATGTCACAAAGGTTATGAGCTTACAAAATAAAGTTTGTAGTGTACGGTTCAAATTTGAAACTTGCTTACAATACAAATTAATATAATATCTTTATCTCATTAAATACAACACAGATGAAATATAGTTAATTAAGTTTTATTATTATGTACTACATTTGATGTTACTTAAAAATAGTCACGTCAAAACGATCAAATATTTGACAGGAAGAAATAGTTTCTAAGGGAAAACGAAATTGTTATATATATATTATTGTTGTTTGTACTATATTCCTAATATTTTTATCATATTTACTCACCTTTTAAACTTTCCCTGGACTTACATAATTCAAAACCAAAATAAGCCAAATCGGTCCAGCCGTTCTCGAGTATATATAGTGAGACATATATGATATATATATATATGATATATATATATATATATATATATATATATATATATATAGATTGTACATCAAAAACAAGGTTATACAATTATTGATTGCAATATTTATTTACAAATGGCGGTTTTATTGCTAATAGCGATTTCTTCCAGACAACCGTAGGAGCTACACAATGATGGTACGACGTTTTGTGCAGGGCGGCTGGCAGAGACTCAATAAGTGTAGCCGAAGGTTGAACTTGATAGCGCGTTTTAGATGCATGTTCAGTAGTGGATTGCCGTATGCTGACGATGTTAAGAAAAATGTTCCCGCAAACGATTTTTTTTTGCGCCAGCATCTACCACACAAAACAATCGTAGAACATAGAATCGTGGTTGTGAAGCTTATACAAAAGTTTTTACGTTAATTAAATATAATTGGCATCGGAAATTTTAAAGTGAACGCGTCCGGGAATCCCGGGCGAAGGTGGATATTGTTTGTAAACTGAAACTTTGCGTTGACGGCGAGAGCGATTCTAACGGAATTGCATTGAAACTAACGAACGTAGTTACTCGGTGGAAATCTTTTATATAGTAAAACTATAACTAACCAAAGTTACGTCTTCACCGGTCCAAACATACAATAAATTGCAGACAACTTTATAATTAGCTGACGCGAGAAATTCAAAACGCATCTAACATAACGGCCATAAATAAGAGATTTTATAACACTGCTATATAAGAGACTTTATACACTAGGGATTACAATCCCGCAAAACGGGATCACGCATTCCCGCGGGATCCCGCCACTTTTATTAATCTGCTGTATCCCGCACATTCAAAGCATGTCCGTGGATCCCGCAAATTAAAAATTTGGCGCTAAAACTTTCGTAGCTCTATCTAAGAGAAAGTTGTGATTTGATTATTAGTCATTATATGAATAAGTGTAAATTAAAAATATAAAACTGGTGTTCGGAGTAAGGATGAAATTTATAAAAAAAAAACTTTTAAACTATGCGAAACATTTAAAGATTAGATTCATTCTAAAAAATCAGATTAGGTACTAATCAGTTATTCATAATTTATAGTAACGAAATAATTTATGTTGCTTAATGTAAGAAATGTTTAATAAAAGTTGATTTTTACACAAAAATCTATAGTTTTAATTTGATTTTATAACATAATTTCAAAGATACGGGATCACGAGTGATCCGGCGCGGGATTGAGTAATCCCGTATGTCAATACCGTGGGAATAAATGAGCTGTGGGATTATAATCCCCAATAACAACAAAAAAACCAACAGAGGCTGTTAATAACGAATAAAATTCTTCATTTGAATCAAACCCGACAGTTAGCTATACACACCTGACATATCTACTGATGATATGATACCATACATTTATGGTCCAGTCCGTAATAACCGAGTACGTTTGTTATTTAGTAGCGTCCCAGGAGAATTAAAAAAATACGAATTGTAATATGGAAGTAAACGAAAACCGAAAAGACATTAAAAGGATAATTAATGGAGTCAGGCGTTACTTTGCGGAAATCCATCACTATATGGACAGCCAAAAGTTTTACTTAGCTCAGATCCGCGACAAGCAAAACAATAACAGAAAATTAATAATGTGTGTTTTTCCGTTGGGTTTAGTGGATTTATTTGGAACTTAAACCGAAAACATACCGAAAATCGGCCATCAACTCTCCACCCACCAACCACTGTACACAACACTAAACACACATTATCACTTTTCCATCTTGTAAACGACACGTGTTTCGCCCCAACACGAGGCATCTTCAGGTATAGTAGACTCTACGGTAGACAACCGAAAAGTGACTTTTCGGTTGTCTACCGTTTTTGGTTTAAGTTCCAAATAAATCCACTAAACCCAACGGAAAAACACACATTATTAATTTTCTGTTATTGTTTTGCGTGTCGCGGATCTTAGCTAAGTAAAACTTTTGGCTTTCCATATATTAAAAGGATAAGCAGAAGAAGTAACTTTAATTTAAAAATTGTATGTGGACAGTCAAAGTTTTACTTAGCTAAGATCCGCGACAAGCAAAACAATAACAGAAAATTAATAATGTGTGTTTTTTGTGCTGGATGAAGTGATTTATTTCGAACTTAAACCAAAAACTTACCGAAAATCGACCATCAATTCTCCACCCACCAACCACTATAATACACAACACCAAACAAACACTACCACTTTTCCATCTTGTAAACGACATGTGTTTTGCCCCAACACGAGGTATCTTTAGGTATAGTAGACTCTACGGAAGACAATCGAACAGTTGACTGTCCACATAGTGATGGATTTCCGCAAAGTAACGCCTGACTCCATTAATAATCTTAAAAATTGTAAGCCACCGGCACAGGCTGTACTTATTATGAACTCCAACTCCAAACTACTTCTTAGGTAGGAAATATAACGTGCCAGCCGTACTGATAAGGCGACACGGGATCTTTAGGGGGTTTTATTTTCGATATAGTGAAACTCATACAAGTGAAGTTAATTTATTAATGAATCACTTTACATATTGTGTTCAATATTTATTTCTTACGCTAGGAAAGGTGACATGTCCCTCGAAAGACGTCAGCCAAACGAATCTTGTTTTTAACTAACTTTGCTGGCGCCACGATCCAAAATGGATCTTGGCCTCTGAACTGATCTTACGCCAACGTACCCCATCCTGCGCCACCTCTTGCCAGTTGCAGACTTGAAGGTTGCGCAAGTCATCCTCGATCATGTCTCTCCAGCGGTACCTGGGGCGTCCCACAGGACGACATCCAATTGAGCGACTCACATACTCTCTCTTGACTGTTTTTATATAAAACAATTTATTTCTTTCTATTTTAAATTTTAAAATTACAAATGTAAAAAAGTAAAAAGGTTTTATTATACTTAATTAAAAAGTGTTAATACATTAGTGCTAAATTTATCAATGTATCTCTACAGTACTGAGTATATTTTTAAAGCCTTGTTTAGAATTTGATCAAAGGAACTTGTAGATATTTGGAAGCCCCTCAAGACCAGATTCCCGGGGCGCACCGCTCCTTCCACCACAAATATTTATTTATTTTATATTTAAACTTAAAAATAAACGTACTCTATAAAGAAAACAAATTTATTAAAAGAGGCTTTATAATTTATTTTTATAGAAGAAATAATTTAGATGAAAAGATTTAATTTAGATGAAAGTATTTAATATAAGTTCGGCACAAAAATTGTGAAAAAACAAAAGGATAAAAATGCATCAATGCGTACCTCTCCGAATTAAATGGTGGTAATACGATATTTTTTTCTTGTCTTGTCTTTGATGGCGATTAGTTACAACTATTATGTCAGTCTCAAGTAAAATACAATAATATAAAGTATTTTAAGATGTGTTACTAGTTAGCTTCTCACGCTACGTTTTGATAAAATGGTCGCTGTTTTACCAAAACATTCTATGGATTATTGCAATCAACCTAAAAAGTCAAGATACACACATTTATTTCATATCACCCCACTTACGCGTTAATCTAACTATATTGTATAATACGCCATAACAACATAACTGATAATAATATAAAATTATGAAAATGATTTTTTTTTCTCTTTATTGATTATTTGTGTGTGTGTGTGTGCGTGTGTGTGTGCGCATGTGTGCGTGTGCGTGTGTGTGTATACTTCGCCGATGTCGGCCACAGCGACTGCACACTGTAGTACTTGTGAGACCTCATATGATTGATATAACCTATTTTAGTCAATCAATCACATTTAAACATAAAATATGTCACACAAATTGCCCCTTAAACCTTACTGGTTTTTGGTGAGCCCAGATCCCTTCATCAACAGCCTGCGGAAGTCCACTGCTGGACGTAGGCCTCTCCCAAGAAGCGCCATCTAGCCCGATCTTCGACTTCACGCATCCAGTTTCTGCCAGCCAGCCTGCGCAGATCGTCGCACCATCTAGTCGGAGGCGTCCCACATTACATTTGCCAATACACGGTACAGCACTCTTAATTAAATTTACTAATTTATTTATTTATTTGGCACAAAAACAAGTTAGTCTTAAAAAATATATAATAATATAGACTTAACAACGCCCGGACTATGACTCTTTAATATTTGCGCATAGCATGGCTACATTTTAACAATAGGGTCACTTATATAATAATGAAATACTATAAAATTGAACAGATAAAATTAAATATAAAAAAAATAAGAAATATAAAAAAAGAAGAATAACAATAATTTTGTGATCTATCGGCTGTCAAAGATATCACGGAGCGATCGCTTTAATGGATGTATTTTGATATTGAAAATATCGAACGTTTCTGTATCGTGGTCAATAAATATATTATTGTATAAACGACAAATGATTATAATGGAATATGTTATTTCGATAACATCTAATACTAAACATTTAATCTACAAAGCTACAGTTGTATTTGTTACCTATATACTACATAAATCTGTGATTGTTGTATAATAAAAACACAACGGCACTGATGCAAGTTGCCCGGAAAATTCAATGCGATATTAAGTCTGTAACGTTTCGCTAAAATTGCACCGAAACAAATTACAATT